>CAEFZP010002485.1:12500-15000 GCA_903064625.1 Mallotus villosus | reverse complement strand
AATTAAAAAGCTTAGAATGGGAAAGAAAGAGAGAGAGATAGGCAGGGAGCGATACAGAGAAGCGATGGAGAGAGAGAAGAGGGAGAGAGAGAGAGGTAGAGATAGAGGGAGGAAGACGTCCTCACAAGACAGCTCTGGTGGTCCGTGGGAGGGCTGTCTAGGCCTGATCCCTGCTCAGACACACAGGGATACCAGAAGACTGACCACTGTAGCCCAATCACCCAACACTCTACATGCTATGTCCAGCTATTCACTCTGAAAGGCAAATACCCTACAGGGTCATGCTTTTCTCAACACTAGGATGTACATCCTTTCTTTTCTACCCAACACCATTTTACTCTTGTATCTCTCTCTCTCCATGGGTCTATTTCCATAGCTCATGCATGAGAGCTTGTGTTTGATCTCAAACAGGGAGAGTAATCGACGCGTCTCTCTCTTACCAGGGACTCCCGGCGCCGTCTTAATAAACTTGCCGTTGAAGTGAGAGATAACTGCATCACATTTCTCCGGTGACTCCATCCTGAAACACATCGGAGACACATTTAATCGATTCCCGGACGTATTATGCTCAAGCATCACATGGTTTCCAGGAATTAAACACTTTATGCCTGAGGCCAGCAGGAAAAGTGGGGCTTTCCTTGACAAATCAATATCATGGAACTTTCATGTACGTCGGTTAGCAGTTTGCTAAAGTGCATTTAAGGTTAATAGTTTATCTGCCTTCACAGAGAAGCTGCGTGTAGAGACTTGACCACACACACCTCACACACACACCCACACACACCTCACACACACACCCATACACACCTCACACACACCTCACACACATTCCTATTCATGCAGAGATAAGGCTGCTTTATGAATTGGCGTCCGGGCCTCTCTCTTTCAGGTTCTCCAGTCAAGTGTCTCGTTATGCAAGCGTGACGGAAGGAGACGCATGGAACACTATAATTACACCAGAGCCGTCATTATGAAACTGTTCTTCTGAAGACACTTCAATACATTAACTCTTCATAATCCCCTGTTATCAACAGCCAGATAGCATTCCCTCATTTCCCTTAGAGTTACACTGAATTAAATCTAGAGATTAACCGATAGAATTATCATCATTATTATTATTAGCCGTTCACTCAAATAGACGGTTGTGAGGGCGCGGCCTTGTCAAGAGTTGTGTACATTTTTGCATTTTGACGTGTTTACGTTGTGCTTTACAAGGGCTCAGTCCACTTTTTAAAGTGGTTCTGAGGCTGATGTTTCTGCCCGGTTTGTCCCCAGCGAGGCGAGGTGCTGACCTGGCGAAGCCCACTCCTCTGCTGCCTCCGTTGGAGTCCCTGAGGACGCGCGTGGAGATGACCTGTCCGAACGGCTTCAGCATGGCCTCCAGCTCCTGCTCGTCCATGGACAGAGGCAGGTTGGAGATGTACAGGTTGGTGGGGTCCTGCTCTTGTTGCTGGTGAGAAAGAGGAGAGCATGCCAGAGGTGGTTGATTGTGACACACAGGAAACGCTCCAGAACACACAAGCTATGCTTTGATTCTCGCTGCACATCCAGGTTGGCCTTGGTTTTAGCCTCAGAGAGTAAGGAAGGAAGAAGGTATTTAAATCCTGTTTTAAAGCCCATCCCCCTCCAGCCACTTCCATCAGCACTGCACAGACAGTTAATCCGCAGAACCGTTTGGGCTCCATGAGATCGACCTAGCAGCAGGGAAGGGGTTACATCCCTCCATAATCCCTCCCTGGGTTTCTCTTTTCTTAACTTTCACTTTCTTTCTCAATCCCTCTCTCTCTGTCTCTCTCTGTCTCTCCCTCTCTCTCTGTCTCTCTCTGTCTCTCCTCTCTCTCTGTCTCTCTCTGTCTCTCTCTCTTTCTTTCTCCATCTCTCTCTTTCACTTTCTTTCTCTGTCTCAATTGTTCTCTCTTTCTGTCTCTCTCTCTGTCTCTCCCTGTGTGTGTCTCTCTCTCCGTCTCTCCCTGTGTGTATCTCTCTCTCTGTCTCTCACTGTGTGTATCTCTCTCCCTGTGTGTATTTTCTCCCTCTGTCTCTCACTGTGTGTATCTCTCTCTCTGTATCTCTCCCTCTGTCTCTCACTGTGTGTATCTCTCTCTCTGAACCTCTCTCTCATTCTCTCCCTGTGTGTACCTCTCTCTCTGACTCTCTCTCCCTGTGGTATCTCTCTCCTTCTCTCCCTCTATGTGTCTCTCTGTCTCTCTCCGTCTCTCCCTGGGTGTGTGTCTCTCTCCGTCTCTCCCTGTCTCTCTCTCCGTCTCTCTCTGTCTCTGTCTCTCTCTCCGTCTCTCCCTGTCTCTCTCTCCATCTCTCCCTGTCTCTGTCTCTCTCTCTGTCTCTCCCGGTCTCTGTCTCTCTCCGTCTCTCCCTGTCTCTCTCTCCGTCTCTCTCTCTCTCCGTCTCTCCCAGTCTCTGCCTCTCTCTCTGTCTCTCCTGGTCTCTGTCTCTCTCCGTCTCTCCCTGTCTCTGTATCTCTCTCCGTCTCTCCCTGGGT
>CAEFZP010002485.1:0-7500 GCA_903064625.1 Mallotus villosus | reverse complement strand
CAGACACTCAGACCTGCTCCACCAGACGCTCAGACCTGCTCCACCTCTCCACCAGACACTCAGACCTGCTCCACCTCTCCACCAGACACTCAGACCTGCTCCACCAGACACTCAGACCTGCACCACCTCTCCACCAGACGTTCAGGAGATCCACTCAAACCAGCGGGCATTAATCACATGTTCATACTGTCATCTATTTGGGTTATAGGATGCAAGGAGATACATTGAATGTATAACAAAGAACATGTTCATTCAGTCAGTCTGTGTGTGTATCTGTAAATGTGTATCTCTGTCTGTGTGTGTGAATGTGCAAGTAACTTGTGTATTTGTGTATGTGTGTGTGTGTATCTGTATGTGAGTGTGTGTGCGTGTATGTGCATGTATCTGTGTGTGTGTGTGTGCGTGCGAGTATGTGCATGTATTTGTGTGTATGTGTGTGTGTGTGTATCTGTGTGTGAGTGTGTGTGTTCGTGCATGTATCTGTGTGTGTGTGTGTATCTGTATGTGAGTGTGTGTGTGCGTGCATGTATCTGTGTGTGTGTGTGTATCTGTATGTGAGTGTGTGTGTGGTGCATGTATCTGTGTGTGTGTGTGTGTGTATCTGTATGTGAGTGTGTGTGTGGTGCATGTATCTGTGTGTGTGTGTGTATCTGTATGTGAGTGTGTGTGTGTGTGTGTGTGTGCATGTATCTGTGTGTGTGTGTGTGTTTCCATGGGGGCTCATGCAGAGTGCTGAGGTGTCAGCAGGTTGTGTTCAGGCCTCAGGTCAGCGTATTGTTCTCAGGGAGAACAGGCCATCCCTGACCTCTAACAGCTAGCGTCAACACTTACACAACCCGGCCCCACACACTCATCACATTACAACACTGGGCTCCATCTGAACAGGTAACACGCTGATATTCACACCAATATTACCCACAACAATCTGATTTTATAGATTAGATTTTTTATGACCAAATCATTTTTGATCTAACACATGAAATGGAGCAGCCATCTCAGTCCTTCCTGCAGCCCACATGGGCAGACACATGACGTCTGACAGAGCCACTGTGAAGGCGTACGTAACACTGCCACTGTGAAGCTGCCACTGTGAAGCTGCCATTAATCAGCGTTTAAATAATCCAAGGGCCGGTGACAGAGTGCTTCCCTAACCCTGAAACCTGCTCACTGCTCACTGCGCCCGTGTCAGAGTGTTTGTGTGTGTGTGTGTATGAGAGTGTGTGTGCTGCTAGGCGTTGCAGCCAAGTCACGCTACAAAGGGGCGTGGCCGGGTTCCTCTCGGGAACCGCCCCCCCCACCCCATCGGACGCTGACAGCCTGAGGACTAAAATAACAGGATCGAGGTGGAAGCCTGCCTGTCTAACAGCTTCCTGATCCGCCTTGCCCTTCAGAGACAGACGCATAGCTACTGGATGACTTCAACAAGGCACAGCCTGTTGACTGTGTTGACTCTGCCAAAACACACACAATGAGTCACACCTGCAGGCACATTCATCACCAAACCCTAAACATAGACCATTGTTGTCTATAGAAAGAACATGTACATTATAGGTATAGTGTGTCGTGGTAGAGAGCAGTACAGCAGAGACAGAGATCTGAAGCAGTTAACAGTGATTCACCGCGATACAGGAGGGAGATTCACTGTGGCGATGCATGAGATAGGCTTACTACTGGCAAAGGCCTGCAGGTCATTCCTGAGCATGACTTGAAGCTTTGTATGGATCATTTGTGAGTAAAAGAAAGGGCTTATCTGTTAGACTAGGATCTCCCTCTGTGTTTTTTTTCCATTTTTGTTTTGTTTTGTTGAGAAATGCTACTAAAAGCACGTTTCGGGAGACTTCCGGTTATGGCGGCTTGCTGAGTGGACGTGTATTCTCCTGCTCCGCTACCATAGTGTTTAAATCCTTTTCAAAACTCTATTTGAGAACTGCTGCTTGGTCACTTTAATGCAGATACTCTACGGCTATGCCTCGCGCACAGAAAAAAGCAAGCCAAGAACGAAATAATCAACTCCAATCGAAAATGTCGAACTTCACCTCGCCCGCTAGCTCGACGGCTACTCCTCGCGCTAAAGCTATGGAGACGGACCATGAGGCGGACGAAATAGCTAGCATAGCACTAAATGAGGACACAATAACACAAGACCAGACTGCAACGGATGAGTCGGGAGCCAACACCGACACCATACTGGCAGCTATCGACAACATGAAAACGGAGTTTTCAACCAGATTCGACGGCTTATTCACTGCTATTGAGAACGTGAGGCAGGACGTTTCGGACTGTACAGAGCGAGTGACGCAGGCAGAGGCGAGGATCTCCACCACCGAAGACAGCGTAACAACGCTCCAAACTAAAGTGCAATCTCTAGAAGGTAAAAATAAAGACTTGGAAGAGAAAATACTGGACCTGGAAGCAAGATCTAGGCGCTCAAACTTGAGGCTGGTGAATTTACCGGAGGGAGCAGAGGGCGAAGATGCATGTACTTTCCTGGAGAGCTGGATCCCGGAGGTGCTGGAGCTACGTGCGAAACCAACGGTGGAGAGGGCACACAGGATCGGTCCGAGATCGGACACCAACGCGGCACCCCGAACGCTCATAATGAAGTTTTTGAGCTATAAAGATAAAGAAGCGGTGGTAAGAGCAGCCAAGTCGAAAGGACAAATCCTTTACAAGAACCACCATGTGAGGCTATACCAAGACGTGGCAGCAGGCCTGCACAAGAAGCAAAAAGAGTTTGACGAGGCGAGGCGGCAGCTCCGATCATTAGGACTCCGGTACGGGATAATCCCACCTGCTCGACTTATTGTTACACATAAGGGACGATCTCACATCTTTAACAACCCAAGCGAGGCAGAAGACTTTATCAGGAGGATCAAGTCAGAGGAGCACTGAAAGGACTAAACCCATACATTGCAAACGTTGACGTCAATTTGAAGGTAACATTTATCGTGGTTTAATAATGAGCGATTACAGATATTACATATGGCTTGTTTAGAACTTGCTCGGTTTGGAACTTCTGTATTTTTTTTTAGAAGTGGTTGGTTTAACTTCCTTAGTTACCTTTAAGCTCTCTCGTCAGTTTTGAAGGTGGTGTTATTTGCTGAAAAGGCATAATGCATCCCTCTGCTCTGTTATAGTATTCAAGTGAAAAGAGTTTTATTTTCAAATGGTAGCACAGGAGTTAAGGTTCAAGATACAAGGTTGATAGCACAGCTACTCTGTTCTTCTCTTTAGGGTAGAACAGTAATAAGCTTTCAGGAAGTCATACGATTTAAGGGGGGAGGGCATTCAGGTCAGGTAACCTGAAGGGGCTAAGGGGTATGTTTGCTCAATGTTCATTGGTTGTTCCATCCAAGTTTGTATTTGTCATGTTTTGTTTTTCCTTTACAGTAGTTGCTTCAAATGTCGGGGAGAATAATTTTAATTCGTTAAATGTCTAGTGAGCTAAAAATTAAAATTACTTCATGGAATTGCAGAGGACTACAAAAACTCAAGAAAGTTAAACAGGTGATGAATAGAATCAAACTGATACAGTCTAATATAGTGTTCCTTCAAGAAACACATCTGATGCAAAGTGATGAGTTAAAGATAAGGCGAAGGTGGAGAGGCAGTGTGTATTCAGCCCACTTTACTTCCCAAGCAAGAGGAGTTATTATCCTGGTGCATCAGTCTATTCCTTTACAGGTAAATAAGATTATTAAAGACAAGGGGGGTCGGTATCTTATCATTCAGGGTAATATTCTTAAGGAAAAAATAATCTTGGCAAATATTTATGCCCCAAATATTGATGACCCAAATTTTTTTCAGAACTTGTTTCTTTCCTTGTCTGATCTCTCCGGTAATTATATCTTAGCAGGAGATTTCAACTGTACTCTGGATCCAGTCAGAGATAGAAGCTCAGGAAGTGACCAATCTCATCTTCGAAGTAGGGGGGGTAATACACCATTTCATGAAGGATATGAATTTGATTGATATCTGGAGAGAGACAAATCCTAGCGACTTGAACTTTTCATGTTACTCCAGCACACATAAATCTTATTCGCGTATTGATTTTTTTCTGATATCAGCCAGCTTAAAATATAAAATTAAAGATTGCTCTTATGACGCTATTCTACTCTCGGACCACGCCCCAACTTCCATAGTATATCAAGATCTCCAATTGGTGAGGGATCCCCCTAGATGGCGTTTCAAGCAAAAATGGTTAACTGATCCCGGTTTTGTTTCCTTCTTAGATGAACAAATAAAATTCTACTTTGAAACAAATACAACAGAAACTTCAGCCAGTATTAGGTGGGAGGCCTTTAAGGCCTTCATCAGGGGCCAAATAATCCAAATAACTAGTTCCAAAGCTAGGAAGACATACCAGGAGACAAAGACGCTGGAAACCGAAATTAAAGTACTGGAGGATGAATATTATCAATCACGCTCTGCTGAAACTCATCAAAGACTACTCCTGCTAAGAACAAAATATAACGAGATTTCTGCATCAAGAGCAGCATCCAGTCTGCTTCGCCTAAAACAGACATTCTATGATCAGGGGGAAAAATCCGGCAAGGTGCTTGCTTGGCGTATCAAACAGCTACAGAGTGAGCGACTAATTTCTATACTTCAAAATGACCAGGGACACGACATAGTAGAACCAACTGAAATAAACAATTCCTTCAGGAAATACTATGAGAAACTCTATAGTTCTGAGGTTATACATGACAAACTTAAATTGGACAATTTCTTAGATGGAATTCATATTCCCAGGGCATCAGAAGATAACAGGATTGAATTAGGACAAGACATAACTTTAGAGGAAATGTCCATAGCAATTGATAATACTAAAGTAGGTAAATCACCAGGGCCAGACGGTCTACCCATTGAAATCTATAAAACATTCAAAAATAGGCTGCAAGCTCCATTATTGGCAATGTTTAAAGAATCGTTTTCAAATGGAATCCTGCCATTCTCGTTAAGAGGAGCTATGATTACCTTACTGCCAAAAGCTGGTAAACCAAATAATAAATGCGAGAATATGAGGCCAATCAGCCTTCTAAATGCCGATTTGAAAGTGCTGTGTAAAATCTTAGCTAGACGGGTAGAAGAAATAATACCGACGATAATTGGGAAAGATCAGTGTGGTTTTATTCGTGGCAGACAAGGCTTCCATAATGTCAGAAGGGTTTTGAATATTCTCCACAGCCAAAAGGGGGCGCAAGATACTGCTTTTCTGTCAATAGATGCTGAGAAAGCGTTTGACAGAGTCGAGTGGCTTTACCTTTTCGAAACTCTGGATCGCTTTGGCCTGGGAGGGAATTTTGGGAAATGGATTAAGTTGCTCTACACTGATCCATACGCAGAGGTACTGACTAATAGTAATATCTCAAAACCTTTTAAAGTACAACGAGGATGCAGACAAGGGGATCCTCTTTCCCCATTATTATTTATTATAGCAATCGAACCATTGGCTATTGCAGTGAGAACTCATAAACATATCTCTGGAATTAGAATAGGGGAGCAGGAGCACCGTCTTGCATTATATGCAGATGATATTATTGTTTTCTTAAAAAATATGGGAAAATCTATTCCGGTTCTGTTAGAATTGATCAAGACATTTGGAAACATTTCAGGCTATAAGATAAACAAATCCAAAACTTCAATTATGCCGTTAAATCACTTGGAAAGGAAATCCCCACATCAGGAAGCTGCTCAATTTAAAGTTGTTGATTGTTTTACATACCTGGGCATTCAAATTGTACCCCACCTTGAGAATATTGTAGAAGTTAATTACAGTCCATTAATGCACGAAGTCCAGAAATCGATGGATAGATGGTCATTTATACCAATGTCGTTAATAGGGAAAATAAATCTCCTTAAAATGAATGTAATGCCAAAATTGCTGTATTTGTTTCAAAATGTACCACTGCCACCACCGAGTAATCTATTCTCTCACCTAAAGAAACTTTTCATCCGATTTATTTGGAACAATAAACGCTCCAGGTTGCGACTGTCACTGCTATACTTGCCATATGATAGAGGGGGGCTTAAGTGCCCCAATCCGCTCTGGTACTATTGGGCGACTCAGTTAAGAACGCTGATGTTTTACTTTTCAGAAGAGGAAGCCCCTCTCTGGAGGGAGATGGAGAGCCAACAGCTGGGCCTCCCTCTTCCCCTTTTCCTGTACTCAGATAATGTTAAAAGGCTTAAAAAAATCATAAAGAACCCCATGGTTAAAAATATGATCACTGTGTTACAACAAGTTAACAAACATCTTGGGGAGCATGTCTCTCTCTCACTCTTCAGTCCAATCTGGGGAAACAATTTTTTCCCTCCAGGTAAATCCGATGCGGGATTCAAATTCTGGGCTGACAATGGAATACAAAAAATTGGAGATTTATTTAACCCAGTCACGAAATATCTGAAATCATTTGAAGAACTAACTGCTGACTATAATATCCCCCGTAATCAATTTTTTAAATTTTTACAATTGCGGAATTTTATCCGATCACAACAGGGCCAATCATTGTCTATCCCACCCCTATCAAAAGTAGAAAAGATAATGTGTACGGACAATTTGGGGCGGGGCATAATCTCCAAATTCTATAACCTTCTAGTAGCCGAGTCCTCAGAGTCATCGGTAAAGAGGCTGGAGGCTTGGAGGGAAGACCTACATGACAACATAACCATTGTGGACTGGGAGAGAGCATGTACCAAAGCACAATCACAAACAATTAACACTCGTCTTAAATTACTGCAGTACAATTGGCTCATGAGAACTTATATCACCCCAGAAAAAATAAATAAATACAACAGTGACGTTCCAGATATCTGTATCAAGTGTGAGAAGGAAAAGGGTACTCTTTTTCATTGTCTTTGGCAATGTGAAGAAGTTAATAAGTTTTGGGAGGCTGTGAGGAGGTGTATCCAGGATATTATTCCAATACAAATACCTTTAGATGCCAAACTTTTCTTACTCGGCCTATATCCAGAAAAGTATAATATTAGGAAAGGACACCGCATATTTTTAGAAATGGTATATTGTTGGCTAAAAGGAATAATCGCTCTGTCATGGAAAAAAGTGGGCATGCCTAGTTTAAATAAATGGAATTTATGAGTTATCTACAACTCTGGCCTTAGAAAAAATAATAACATTATTAAGGGCAAGGAGTCACTCTTTAATAACAATGGGTCCGTTTATAAGTTTCTGGAGAGGCGAGGACATAGCACATATGAAGAAGAAACCTGGGGAGTGAATAAAATTGCCCTCTGCAACGCTCAAGTGACTATATGAGAATTACTAGTTTGTAGGTGATTTTACTTGTATTCCGACCGCACAAAAACATTTAGAAATACTACAGACTTATTGTTTGTCTGTTATATACTTTTGGTTTTGTTGTTAGACGGCTGAAATTGAGGGTCTCACGTTTTTTTATTTTCGTTATTTAAATCTTGTGACTTGTGATTATATAGATATGTTTTTTTTTCTCTATATCTTTTTTGTTATGTCCTACACCT
>CAEFZP010002484.1:0-167421 GCA_903064625.1 Mallotus villosus | reverse complement strand
TTACGGTTAATGCGGTCAATAACGGACACATTGGTTATTTCTGTCCCCCAGATGATTTATTTCAAGTCTTTGAACGGAAGCAGATTGCCATCCAGAACTTGCTAAAGGAATTGATTCAGGTAGAGCCACCAAAGGATAAAGAACAGAAAGGTACCCAAAAACTGTTTCCCAAGTCTCCGCTGTTTAAGCACTGGGGCGAGGACCTGTCTGAAGATGACCAAAAAGAGGCACAGGCTTTGTACGAGAAGTATGGCTATAACACGTTTCTCAGCGATCGCCTGCCGTTGGATCGAGCTCTGCCAGACACGCGAGACCCCAGGTGAGTTCTCTGCTAAAGGGATGCTCATAATTAACAACAGTTTTGTGTTTACAATCATATCAATTGAATAGATCCTGCTTCCCACAGCCTGGTTAGTATCTTGTAACTTGTAACTTACAGTGCTTGGTTTTTGTACCTGATAAGCCTTGACCTTCCCTTTGTGACTGGCTAGTGAAAAACATCTAATAAATGACTACATTTTGATAGGTTCCATCACATTTATTTGAAACAAAAATATATATATTTAACAAAAGGTAGAAGAAAAAAAAATTGTGATGATTTAGATACGAGTTTTAACAAGTGAAATTAAAACAGGTCAGGGCTGTTTACGGCTGGCAGCACAGACATAATCCTCTATCACTTGGATCTGACCACAACCCTGATGGAACCATCTAAGGCAGCTGTCACAGCCAACCTGAGATTTTGGATAAACATTAAGAAGAATTTGTTAAATTACAATGAATTATCAAACATTAGGAATGGCAAAAACTGGCATTATCGCCTATAATAACATTACCTATATACAAATAAATACCAATGCTTCATTATAAATATGTCTAGTAGTGAAAAAGTATTGTATTCAACCAGTTTACAAGCTATTACCCAGTTAGTGTTGCCATCATCCAGTTTGTCCACATCCCCGCATAGTTGGGGTGTGTCAGATCTTATAGTTCCAAGATAGGGGGGGGCGGGGATTTCAGCAGGTATGAATAAAGTGTTCAGCAGTAAAGCAGTGTTGCCAATGTAGCCGATGTGTATCGGTGAAACTCACTCCTCAGGTATCTAATGAGCCACCTGCGTCAATGAATAGCTAGCTTTTCTTTGGCGTAGTTGGTAATGGTGGCGCTTGGGAAGCCAGAGGTGGCGAGTTCGACTCCCGGTGGGAGCGATCTCCCCGGTGAGGGAGTGAACAGTGCCAGATACCTCTGACGGACTTGCAGACCCGTTCGTTACATACCCGTTCCACTAAAATCTTACTCCCCTTCTAACTTTTACATTTTTGCAACTAGTATCAAAAGCTTTTTTATGGCACACTTGAAAGTGCATGAGGAGCCACCAAAATAATTTGGGGGTGTGTCAGATCTTAGTCCCAAGATATTAAGGGAGATTTCAGCAGGTATGAAAAACAGTGTTGCCAAAATCCTACTTCCCCCAGTAAGTTAAAAAGAAATACTGAATTGCTGCATCATTAAATAGTTGATTCAAGTAGCAGTTGGTTTTTATGATTGTTAAATAAATTGGTGAGGTAGTGTGCGAGATTAAGAGAACTAATACACAGTAGCCTACTGAAATGCATAAATGGTGAAAATAATGGGGCATTTAGTTGTATTAAACGTAGATAAACACAGCTCTATTTGAACATTTCAGGGATGTAGGAGGTGGAAGAAAATAGATTTCTTAAGTGCTTATGCTGATCACAATAGCCATTTTCTTATCAACTGTTCATACAGGCAACACTGTATGAAACTCAGCAGAAGCCTGATTCAATCAGGTGTGTTGGAGCAGGGAAACATATTTCAGACTGGACGTGCTGCGATGATAGCTCAGTTCACAATCATAAAACGCACAGATCACTTTGGTCTTGTCAATGGAACCATTTGGCAACTTTTTAAAAGAAAACTTTACATTCAGAATCTTATTGGCATCCATTTCGGCGTCTCGCGCTTGCCATCCACTCAAAACGTAACGTTAGCCTACTACTACTGGCCGGACACATTGGTGTCTACTACTACTACTACTACTAGCCGGCTCGCAAGCCCAAACAAGTGTGTGCGGCGTGCCTGTTGTTTTGCTGACAGCACTGATTTTAATGAAACATAATAAAATAAGAATAAAAAATAAAATAAAAAAATAGAATAAAATAGCCTACTGACAGTTTCCTCAAAGCCTAAGACGAGGGAACCCAGGTTTAACATTTTACTCATAAAAATCGCCTCAGTTCGCCAATCTACACTTAGCAATACGCCAGGAAGGCAGTGCCCGCGTTCACGCGTAGGGGCCCAACACCTGCCCTAGGGTTTTGGGGGCCATAAACAAAAATAGGTTGGGGGTCCTTTGATTGAAATGTTTTTTTCGGGGGTTAGAGACAACACATTGTTGTGAAAATGAAATTGTAGACCTAGGGAGTCAGATGGCTGAGCGGTTAGGAAATCGGGCTATTAATTAAATTAATTTCAAATGACGTGATACATTGTAATCTGAAAATTCAATTGTTCTACGTGCCACACTGATAGTTGATGATTGGGTTGAAAAACAGGTGTGCAACGAAGACTTACCCTGAAGTCCTGCCGAGCATTGGTGTGGTGCTGATCTACCTGGATGAGGCCCATGTCCGTCATCCAGAGAGCCATCTGTAGCATCATCCGCCACACCCCTGCCCACCTACTGAGGGAGATCATCCTGGTGGACGACCACAGCTCCCACAGTAGGACCGCCCTCCCAGGCCTACTGGCCTACCTGGCAGGACATAGTACCTGCTCATACTCATGCTACAGTTTGATGTTCTAGTTAAAAAAACATATTTAGCATCAGAAACTTGTACTTTGTTCCCTTCCTTTGATGTCATGTTAGCTTCTGTATAGCAGGGCTTACCACAATCATTTCAATGCCTTGTGCTTCCTTGTAGGGTCTGTGCAAATGCTTTATACAATATTTGTAGTGTTGGAAGGAACATCCATCCACACGGAGGACGTTACACACAGTGTGTTTACCCTGGCAGCTTTACTGTCATCTTCCAGAGATGAATCGAAAAGCTTCCCTGGCAAGAGTAGATGTCCGAAGACTCACAAAAGCATCCAGGTGTGTCTCTGAAAGTCTGATTAATCATAAGAAATGACCTCATCTCTACCATTACTCCCCCCAGACAATTTGAAGGTGGACCTTGTTGTGTACATGAAATCCATCGAAGCCCAGAACCCTGGTCTGCGTATAACCCGCGTGAGACACAGAGAGCAGCTGGGTTTGGCTCACGCCCGCCTCTCTGGGCTGAGAGCTGCTACTGCTGACGTGGTGGCCATTTTGGACGCCCACGTAGAAGTCAACGTGCAGTGGTGAGAATCTATAACCAAATATATACACTCAAAACTGTGCTTGTGTGTTTGAATGTGTATGTGATGTTCTACATGACACACACGCAGACACACACACTCTTGTCCTCAGCTGTGCGTGTGCCGTTTGTGATCTCAGGGCAGAGCCTCTGCTGGCACAGATTAAAGGCGATCGGAAGGTGGTCTTGTCTCCTGTGCTGGACAAAATCGACTTCTCGGACCTTAAGGTGGTTTACTATAGCAGTGCCCCCCATGGCTTTGACTGGGCCCTGTGGTGTATGTACGAGCAGTTCAGTCCTCAGTACCAGAAGCTCAACGACGCCATCCTGCCAGGGAAGTAAGTCTCCCACTCTGTGAGCCCTGAGGAAGGCTCTGCTGAAACTATCTCCCTTTCATAAAAAGTTATATTTTCCATTTAGGATAGTTATAGTATAAACCCTGTCAAGATATTTAGTCACCAGTTTTGAAGCACATTGTCTAGTCTGGTTTGGCTATACTAATACCCTTGATATATATATATATATATTTATTCACTGTGTCATTTGTTGTTTAGGAGTCCCTCTATAATGGGAATAATGGTTGGGGACAGGAAGTTCCTCGAAGAAATCGGCAGTCTTGATGCAGGGATGACAGTTTATGGAGGGGAGAATGTTGAGCTGGGAATCAGGGTGAGGCCCTAGTAGCAAGCGTTCTGCAATCTGTCAAACATTCCACACACACACACACACACGTTCACACACACACGTTTTATTAAGAAAATGATATTTAATGTCCACATCCTCTAGTTATATATATATATATTTTATTTTTTAAAGCCGTCCTTCCACCCCCATTAGATAACAAACCTAAGCCCCTGATGTAGTACGTTGGTTGTAAATCTGTGTCTGGATGGCTGCTGCAGGTGTGGACTTGTGGAGGGAGTATTGAGGTGGTTCCCTGCTCCAAGGTCGCCCACATCGAGAGAAGCCACAAGCCGTACATGCCGGACCTGAGCAACGTCATGAAAAGAAACGCTCTGAGGACTGCAGAGATCTGGATGGACGACTACAAGCATTCTGTCAACTTGGCCTGGGGCCTTCCCCTAGAGGTAAACACTGCTTTGTACTGTGGGATTCACTATGATGGGGCCGTCACGTCCCGGGAGTCGCGACCATGGGGTTCATCTGAGTCCGAAAGCAGGGCTATGTTTTCTGGGCGGCGGTTGGCAGGCGTGGTGGAGCCAGCTGCCTTTCTACAAATCAGAAAGTTGTTTAGGATCGCTTAAGGAAGTAATGTTAAAGGCTTCTTTTCCTGATCATCATGGTAGTGTTGAAGATGTACCAGTTGTCTTTGTGTAATAACCGCTGTTCTGCTGCCTCCACAGGGCCACGGGATAGACATCGGGGATGTGTCTGAGAGGAAGAAGCTAAGAGAGAAGCTGAAGTGCAAACCCTTCAAGTGGTACCTGGAGAACGTATATCCAACGTTGGCCAGATGGGATGACGTACTGGCCTATGGTGGGGTAGGTTTCTTACTGTGCGTGTTGGCGTCCAGTGATGTACAAGGCTCTCTGTGAAGCCATGTACTGTTCTGCCTGTACCAGTTCATGTCCTCCTGGACCCACGTGTTCACATAGCGCTTTCTTTGTATGGAAAAAGATTGGCAGTGACGACCCAAGCCCGTTCTGAAAACATCAGACATGTTGAGAGAGAGAGAGAGAGAGAGAGAGAGAGAGAGAGAGAAAGAGAGAGAGAGAGAGAGAGAGAGAGAGAGAGAGAGAGAGAGAGAGAGAGATACGTTGTTCAATATTTTCTCCCTCTTGTTTAGATGACGCACCTGGACTCCAAACTGTGTTTAGACCAAGGACCTGCTCCAGGCAACACACCCATAGCTTATCCTTGCCACTACCATACGACACAGGTACCTTAGAGGGGCCATATACTGTACACTCACTATTGATGTGTGTAGGCCATATCCGCTCACTTCTTATTCATAAGCATTTTTCAGAATCTAACTATGATTTCTAATATCTATTCTTATGCTCAGTTTATTTACTACCGAGGCACTGGAGAGCTTTACCTTGGTGGTATAAAGTCACACACGTACAATGATAACAGGTGTGTGGCTGACGGCGGCCTGAACGATGAACCCAGTTTACATGATTGTAAGGAGGCAGTGCAGAAAGGAATGGGCATTTACTGGGATTTCGCACAGGTGAATATTGTATACTATTAGTATTTGTTTTCTATTCTGCTGAATTCAGTTAGGATCAAATATATTCTTCTTTTAATATGATGTCTCCCGTGGATCTGTCCTCTTTTAGGGAAACGAGGTGAAGAACAGGATGACCGGGAGATGTTTGGAAGTTGTAGAAAGTCACTTAGTGCTTCGGACCTGCACTGGCCAGAAATGGGAAGCCAGATATGTAATTAAGGGCATGTGATTAAGGAGCATGAATCCGGTTGGAATTCATCTATTGTTATTTCAACAAATAAAACATAATTATGAATAAGACATGTTGGACAGTTGGTAGGATGGTAATTGTATCTATATAAATATTGGGATTGTGGTGATGTTGTTTTATATACATGATTATTAGGCTATCCTATTAGGAGTGTATGTTTCCGGTTTTGCTGCTCTGTATGAATTTCATGGGTGTTCTTGGCTAAATAGCCTAATGTATGTGCAATAAATAATGTGACAATTAAAATGTTTGTAGTTGTTCATTTTTAAGTATGCTTCTCAAGCTGTAGAAGGCCTATAGGTATAATGAGTTAAGAACATATTAAGTGTCGATAACAAGAGTTTTATGATCCTGACCAATGGACGCAGTAAACCGAGGTGATCCGAAGGTAGCCGAAAAACAAGTTGCTAAGCAACGGATGTGTTTGCGCTGATTGAAGTCTTTCATTCTGTGGAGCTCCTTCACCAAAGTCAAACATTTTTTACAACGGAAGATACAATGTACAATATTGATCTTCCTTCTGACCGCGTTGTTTCGGCAGGTCTGGAAAGAAGATTGAATAGAGAGCTGCTACGTCAAGATAGGATTTTTAATTCTAAAGTCAGAACAATTGGGGTAAGTTGTAGCGAGCTATAACCGAAATTCGAATTTGATCATGCAAAAGTCTGCTCTAAGTCCGCCTTTTATTTGGTTCTCCACTTCAGGTTGATCAAGTTGCGCTTGATTCTCAAGTGAAGCAACGACGGGAAAGAGAGGATGTTGAAAAACAGTCAGTAGAGCAATGTGGTAAGTGATACCAGGTGCAAACGTAGGCCTACTGTTTGTAGCTAGAACATAAGAGGAGTGACATTTAGTCTCACTACTGTCTGCCTACTGCAGGAGGACAACCATTTAGCGGGAGATGGCTCCAGGTCTGGGGAGGTTAACTGAGTGGGCTGCAGGGTGGGCTGTTGTCTTACATTGCCTAACGGAAGTTGAATGGTGGTTGATGTTACGTTGCATTTGAACAAAACAGTTGAGAGTAGCTACCAATTAACCAGTAGGCTATTTCAAAGACAATGGTCGTCTAATTAAATCTAGATAGGAAAAACTAGATAGGGTAAGTGGGAAGCAGTTACAGCCACAGCTATGTCCATGACTCCTTCACTATTTTGAAGTTTCTTGCTGACGTTGGTATTCCCTACAGCCGCTGACCTGGTGCGTAATGACCGCACGGCCTGCCTCCTCGAGCAGAGGCAGGCTAAGGATGAGCGCCAGCTGGAGGACGCAACTCGAGGCTTCCGTCAGGCCTTCCAGCAGCCGTGGAGCCGGCGGGAGTTCGACCTGAACGACAGCGAGCACCTGAAGACTCAGGAGGGAGTCCAGATGCTACCGGGCTTGACGGGGGAAGACACGGACCAGCGGGCCAGGCTGAAGAGACAGCGGGAACAGCTCAGAGAGTGGTCCGTTCAGCAGCAGAACGAGCTGAACACAGCCCGGTACCAGCAGAGCTTGGAAGGTAGCCTATAAACTTAATATCTGACAACTGGTTTGTACCTCAGACGACGGTTTGTTAGTCACTATTGTTGTTAGAACTATTTTAATTAATCGTGTACTTTCATATCTATTGAAATACCTGTTTTGTCTGTAGCAGAAGCAGGGCTGCCAACTTTTCAAAAAACCTTGGCGTGAGATTTGGTAGCTGGCAGAGGCCTACATATCTATATTATCGATATTATATACTATCTGGACCGGAGTGGGACCCATTGTCAGCCTGGCAGTGTAATGGCGAAAGCCAGCCCATCCCCTACCAGGGGCCGAGCCATACGTTGAAAAATCGGGGCTTAACCCGAACCTAGGAACTATACAAGTTTTTGAGGCGAGGTGAAATCCGAAGAAAACATATTTTTCCCACCCTTGTAGGAACCTAGATTTATGAAGTGACAGATATTTATTTTTTACCTGCCTTTTTCAGTTCCTCCTGTCATCTTTTCCCCATCCATTTAATTATTTTCGCATCAGCTTAATCTTGCTAACTCCACAACAAAAAATGATTGTTTAGGGTTGTCCTGTTTTTTTGGGCGTGAGAAATTGGTTGTGTGGTGTGAGTGCGTGTGAAAACATGCAAAAGCGTGCGTCACACGGCGAAACAGTGAGAGTTGGTAGCTCTGCAGAAGCGTATGGGTGTGCCAATATGGCTTGGCATATCAAAATGTAATATTTAACAAGCAGTAGTACGTGACATTTAGAAGTTTGGTTTCATGTCCCCCTTCTCCCACACCTATAACTCTCTCCTTTCCCCACTTCTCCCCCCTTGCTCCTCTGCCATGCAGAGCACCAGTATGACCAGGACAGACTGGACCTGGACAACAGAGCTCTCCTGCTCCAGAACATCGAGGAGGAGAGAAGGAGGGCTGTGGCTCTAACCACCAAGGACTTCAACCTGGCCATGGTGAGTCAGCTGTTACCACATTAAGCACCTGTATGTTGTTGTGTCTCACTGATCTACTGCTCTATTGTTGTTGGTTTCAGGATGATTGAGTATAACAATACATAGAAGGAAGTTTTGATCCCTTTTAAAGGCTCTATGGTTCATTCTATGAACGTTGTCATCAGTATGTCTGTATACCTGTCTGTCTGCCTGCCTACCTGTCTGTCTGTCTGCCTGTCTGTCTGTCTGCCTGCCTGCATGTCTGTATACCTGTATGTCTGTCTGCCTACCTACCTGTCTGTCTGTCTGCCTACCAGGCAGCAGCAGGGTCGGAGCGTCGTCGTCAGGAGCGGCAGCAGGAGGAGGAGGACAGGCGAGCCCACATCCTGAACCAGCAGCAGGGGGAGCTGCTGTCAGAGAGCCTGGAGCAGAGCACCAGCACGCTGGGCCTCCGTCGCCTCCGGCCCGACAGCTACAAGGGCCTCACCCCAGAGCAGCACCTCAGCGTCATCCAACAGCAGCAGCAGCAGGCCGTGGAGGGGAGGGTCAGTACGGACAGACTGCCTGAAGGTTAACGCGAGTCTGTGGGGTTTTGTGTGTGTCAAAGGGGTCGGATCTAGATATTTTCACCGGGGTAGCTGGTAGCTGTAGGGTGGCATGGAGGGACAGTATGACCCGATACCACCATCAATTATTATAACATTGTAGTTTAAATAATACCAATAATAATATCAATATTATTTAATCAAATATGCTATAATGTAGAAAGTATATACATGATAGCATGGGGAGATTAGGGTGGCTGGTCCTTTTCTAGGATCAGCCAGTGGTGTGCGTGCAGGGTGTTGGCCTAGCAGTGTGACCCACGTTCCTCGTTCCTCCAGAGGCTCCGGGCAGAGAAGGTTCTGGAGGAGGCTCAGCAGGCCCAGCGGGGGCTGGCGGTGGCCCGGGCGGCCGTGCTGCAGGAGAGGCAGCAGGCTCGGGTTGCCAGGCAGCTGCGGAGGGAGCTGGATGACACCAACGCACGGCTGGCCGCAGTGCACCTCGCAAAGTAGGGCCACCGGACATCACAGGCCGTCCCTGGAGATGTGTTTTACAAGCCGATGGTTCGCTTGTGTTACACACACAGGCACACGTGCTGTACACACACACACACACACACACACACACACACACACACACACACACACACACAGGATGTCAGGATGGCTCATTAGCTGAACACACACACACACTCCATAGACTTGACTTTTTAGGAAAAATTCATTAAAATGATAAATCATTCAGAAAAAACAAGTAAGGAACTATTGCCTACACAAGCGTAACCATGATGGTTTAGACTGTCAGACTGGATCTTTATCAGGACAGGTCTCGTAGTTCAACAGTAGAGCACCACAGCCCAGTGGAACAGTCAGTCTTACCAGAGACTGGCTTAGTTTAGCCTTGTGTGATGCCCTTCCTTAAAAGACTGAGAAACACTATGTACATCTCAGTATGTACATCTCAGTATGTACATCTCAGTATGTATATCTCAGTATGTACATCTCAGTATGTATATCTCAGTATGTACATCTCAGTATGTATATCTCAGTATACATCTCAGTATGTACATCTCAGTATGTACATCTCAGTATGTATATCTCAGTATGTACATCTCAGTATGTACATCTCAGTATGTATATCTCAGTATGTACATCTCAGTATGTATATCTCTCAGTATGTATATCTCAGTATGTAAATCTCAGTATATCTCCTTTCTCTCTTGTCCCCCAGAAAGACGCACCTTGAGGAGGTTTACAGCAACGTCCCAGACGAGAGCTACTTCTCCCAGTTCAACACAGGCAGTCGATGATGGCCTAAACTGTGTTCCATGTTCCGCTCATTGCATCATTATCACAGAGAGAATAGTCTACTTTTGTGTAAGAATGGACAAAATAAATAATAAGGCAAAACTATGCATTCTTTGTTTCTTTAAATACAAGTTTTTTACTTTCCTTGAAAAAAAAGAAAGTTTGTTCTTTAATAATTTAATAATGAAATGTAAGAATTTAAACACCATGGATTGTTTTCATTGAATGCCCTACTCTGATCAGAATGCTACAGTTTCAATCCCCAAATTAATTCCATACATAAAAACTTAAAATTATAAAATAATAGATAAACAGCTTGACAACAAATTAATCAAACGCTCAGAAGTGTCAGAGAAGTAATTCTTCCAGCCGTTGGAAAACAGTGTTGTTGACCCACAGGTGCTACATGGCCATGGTAAATCATACGTCATAAAGTGCAAACACATTCCTAAGTAAAGAAAAAAGTCACACTCAACAATCTCACTTAACTTTGTAGTGGCTAGATTGCTAGTCAGGTAGCCTCCATTTTGTAGGAGCTCAGTGAGGTCTGAGAGTCAAGGGAAGTGCAGTACACACCTCCACCACAAGAGAGCAATATGAACCAGCAGTGGCACTCAATAGCCTCACGGTGCCCTGTAGCACTCAACATTTTCCCTCGACCTGTTTGTGATTTTTATGGACTTTTCTGGTCCATTTCCCTCTGTTCCAGCACTGGACCTGCAGTCCTCTAGTGTCCAAAAGCACCAACATCGATCAAGGTTTAACTAGCTACTTATCAACAGAGGCTCTTGTGGATCTAAGTGATGGCTCATTTTGAACAGACAGCCCTTATCATGGCCTCCATCTTGTCCTCTACAGGACGTTCTCAGAGACAAACTTCTCCCAGCTGCGCTGCCACAGGTCTGTGGCCTTCTGCTTCATCCTGGGTGTGAGAGAGCTGTACCTGGAACACACAGCAGCACTGCTCAGAGGCACTGTCCCACTGGAACGTCACGTACACACGGACACACACATATGGCACTGTCCCACGGTAACGTCATGGGTGAGCATCAGACATGCACACACACACACAGCAGCACTGCTCAGAGGCTCAGAAAACAAAACACACACATGCAAGCTTACTTGATGGAGTTCAGGGCCAGCTGTTTCAGGGTCCTGATGTCCGAGCTCATTCCCCCTATGCCAACAAATGCCTCGTAGAAGTCGTACGATAGGCCAGAGGAACCAAAGGTGGCCGGGTCATCTGAGCTGATGACCAATGGGTGGCCCTCGGACATGAGCACAGCGGCCGGGTGATTCCTGAGGTCGGACACCAGTTTCAGCACCTGGGGGACATTCAAATGGGAGAGTTGACAGTTGGAGAATTAATCTGCTAGTGACTTTACTATCGTATCTCGTGAAAATAACCAAAGGCAACCCAAGGAAGTGTTTAGCGAGGTGCTCGCACAAGATAAGAACGCTCGTGGTGCAGTGGGCGGTCTGATACACTTCAGACTCCATGGATATACTCAACCCTGTCAACTGCAGACATTTTAAAGTAGGGTGGCGGTTTGTTTTCAAATGTCGGTGGGACAGCTTTTTAGATGCGGCCATTAAATGTCATTTTCTTAAGAAAAAGGGGGAGGGGAGGGGACAGACTCGCTGTTTCCAATCAGGTTGGGCATGGTCAGTGTTTGGATGTGAGTACCAGGGGCTGGTTGAGGGTCTGCCTGGAAGCTAAAGACGAGGATAACCGCTCAGGCTGTACCTGGTTGGAGATGGGGCACACCTCCACCGCCACCCCCATCTTCCTGGACAGCTCCTTGGCCACTGGGTGGCGCCCCAGAGCGAAGCCGTGGCCGATACGAGAGGTGTTGAACAGCAGGGCGTCCAGCATGTTCTGGTCCACCTCTGTACCCTCAGCATCTGCAGACAAACATGGAAGAAACGGCTGCTTGGTGGGGACTTGAACAGGGGGGCTGTGTCACGGGGGGAGGAGAGCAGAGAGAGACTCTGTTCACGTTGGGCTGCGTTCTGTGGGTGGGGGGAGTGTCGTCTCACCGGTCTCTCCGGCGTGGAAGAAGAAGGGGTAGGGCGACGCCTCGCTCTCCCGGGAGAGACAGAGCCTCTCTGAAGAACCAGAGAGGCCTTCCGCTGTCCTCTCGGCCCACCTGGAAGCACAGGGGCAGGGGAAACTGAATCTGCGTACGACACCCTCTGGATCTGCACCAGACAAGCAGGTGCATGTGCCCAAGGTATTTAACGTGATCATCAATTTGAATACTACATCATGTATTTTACTACATAATGTAACTACATACATGATTTAATATTACTACAGCTTTAGCTAGTTCAGTGAGAATGACTATTGAAACTCACCAGATCAAAACCAGCCATGATCTCTGGGTAGTCTCTCTGTAGTTCCATAGCCTCCTCAACAGCTTCTTTCACCATGGAGAGATTCATACCCCTAACACAAACACTACTGAATGATGCACTGTCGAGTCCCAAATGTTCATGTATTGAATTTGTTGGCCTCGTTACGACAGACTGACCTGTGGACTGTGAAGATTACCCTCGTCCCCAGAAAGTCGGGGTGTTCTGACACAAACATCTTGGTCACTTCCTGGTAGGTCCTCAGGCTCCAGGCTCTGTCATGGGTGCTGCCGTCCAGCTCGTAGGTCTGCACAGAACAGAGGCACACGGGGAGACACAAGCTCAGGGCTGGCGCCACCTATAGGCAGGGTAGGCAACTGCATGGGGCCACAGGCTAGGAGGCGGGGCAGAGAAAGTCTGTGTTGTTGTACACATGAAAAGGTTAGGAATCATTGTTTTAAGTGCTTTTTATGTATTCTGAAAGATGGAAGGGTTTGGGGAGCCTCCGAATGTCTAGAACCAGCCCTGCACAAACTGAAGGTCTAACAGGGCAGATTCGAGTCTTTGGGGAAGGTCATGTTATTGCAACCACCCCATTTCCATCAGCGGGCCAGAAGACACAGTCACGCCCTTCATCCACACATTTCTCCCCACGGCTCACTGCGTGTCGGCAGCACCGGCGTGTCCCTTACCTCGGGTAGGAGAGCTCTGAGCTCCAGGTACATGATGTTGTCCGTGTAGAACTGCCTCAGGCCTTCGTAGAAGTAGTCTTTGAAGACGGGGGCGTGCGTCACCAGGCCCAGAGCCACGAGGAAGGCCTGCTCGAACGCCTTCCAGACGGCCGCCTGGCTGGGGTAGGCCTGGTCAGGGTCCTCCGTGAACAGGGTCAGGTTTCTCATGATGCTGAAAGCATGTGAAGGCCCAGGGAGAGTGCATGGATTTAGGGAGATTTGAAGAACCGTGCAACAAACTGTCAAATGTATATATCTAACAATACATGATGCTACATTTCCTGTCTCTATACCATCACTATAAAAAATGGAATCTGGCCCAGACCCCATGTTGCACATCCTTCCCTCTCTCCCTACATGTTTCTGTCTCTCTCTATACCATCACTATAAAAGTGAATACAATGCCCAAAAGATACATCTTAGAAAACCCGCCCCCCCACCTGCTGTCGAGCTCCGTGGTGTTCCCCAGCTTGGCTCTCAGCGTCTCCAGCAAGGCCCAGGGGGAGCAGCGGGCCAGAGGGGGGGGCTGGCGGGAGGAAAACAGGAACCGGATGGATCTGTCATCCGTGACACACATGTAGCAGTGTGGCCGGTACGTCACGTTCCTCACCAGCCACTCCACGCCCACCAGGGAGAAGTCATGCACGTGAAGCGCCGCCCCTGAAAACACAGCAGTCAGACAGAGGGATTATAGGCCTCTAAGTGTCAATGAGACCACAAGAGGTATGAATGTTGTGTTCGGGGGACATTCAGGGACTCACCTTTGGGCATCCTCTGCAGTAGCCTGTAGATGGGGCTCTGCTGGATGAGGGGCCGGGCCTTGAAAAAGTGCAAGGTCGGCGGGAAATCTGACCTGGACATTTCCTGCTTCTTCAGCTTCTGGAGCTGCGCCCCGAGTTCCGTCTCTGCCTCCGTCAAAAGCAGGGTGCCTCCCGTCTGCATCGACGATTCCTGCCCCATCAGGGACTCTCGGAGGCGGGGGTCAGGGCTGCCCCCGCACAGGGTCCCCCAGCTCAGCAGCAGGGGCAAGGTTAACAGAGTAGCCACCTGGTGGAGTCGTAGCCATGACAACATGGTCGAGCTGGTGGGCTGATCAACACCACTGCGCTCAGATTTAAGGAAAAACACAAAGAACAACAGTGACGGATTGTTAAAAGTAATATGGGCAGTTATAACATTGAGTCATAATGCGTTCGGTGGTACAAAAGTAAAATACTATCTTTCAACATAATTTTATTTTGTTAAATACGTCGAACATGAACAATACATGTATTGCCTCGAATGCAATTTCAAGCAGCACTGGCCCTTTAAGAAATGATCATAACAAAAGTTTAGACAAGTGTCTTTGTCTGCCACGTCTTGTTAAAACACATTACACATTAAACATAATTGAAAATGACGGTATGTGCATTTAAATAACCCAGGACCTAAGTAATTAGGTCAGTTCGTTTAAAAATAAGCAGGAACACTGATACTGACAGTAGGGCAACGACAGCTGTCGCCTGAGAAAACCTGGTCAACAAACCGATGCCACAGACCGTTGTAATTCCTTGGTGAAATCCGCCTAATGTGGGCTATTATTATAACCGTAACGGTAACACTCTTGTAACACTTCAGAGTTGCACTTTTGGCGAAAAAGTCTGACCGCCTGCGCGTTTCACAGTAGCAAACTGGAGGTTTGAATAACAGCCGTAATAATAACATTGTCGAGTCATTTAGGCTACATAATGGCCAAATGATAGGTTACGTTAGCGTAATGGGATCTCACCCTAAACAAGCATATCCGGCAAGTGACAGGAGTGATTATTTTAATGCTCTAATTATAACAAAATTATAGCATTTAAAACGTATTTTGTTCTCCGGTTTAGTCAAGACTTCTGATGTCGAAGGCTCCTCTCCAACAACACTGGTACACGTCACATCCCGCTGTTGGAGTAGGGCTGCATGTCAAGCAGATGAAGTTGATTTAAAATGTCACTCTGCAAAGGGAAATTAAATTCGATTATGTCGCAGGGGTAGTTGTTTGGTACTTTTGCAGTCCATCAAATGTACGTGAATGTGTCATTTACATATTAAAAAATCTAAAACAAATGTGGAATTGTGCGTATTGCTGCCTCTAATTCTGGACAGAGGCAGGGGTCTAAATGCTGCCGTTAAAAGATCCGGCTCTAACTGTGTCCGACTGGAAGTTCACCATCATCCTTGAATTGTTGCAAAAAAAGTGTATGACGTATTCCTTCTCTAACGTTTTGAAGCTACAGCGAACCACTGGAAAGAATTAGCAAAACAGGTGCTGAATAAATAAGGTATGAAGATTACAAAAGGTATATTAATTGACATGCAATGCTAGGAATAAAAGCCCCTTAAAACTGAACTTCCAGCATGTAATCATATACACTGGTATTTTGTTATATTGCATCCCAAGAAAAACATTTTGTTTTGATCTGTTAAACATTAAGAATAATATCTCTACTAGACGAAAACACACAAAAAAACACAGCCAGCTTTTTTCCAGGAAAAAGTTATTTATTCTAAGAAATGTACAGTATAGAAAATACTTCGGTCATTTCCAAAATAATCTATGTCAGTCAGATAAGAACTTGTAAACGTCACATAAAAATGGAACAGACAGAGTCTTTTTGATGCTGCCATGCTACTGAGGTAAATGTCAACTGTTTAAAAACAAAAAATACAACCAGACATCACATTTATATTAAAAACAAGTCCCAAAAAATGTACAAAATTTTAAAAGAGCAAATAAATATGATTCACATTTAATCCAATCTAGACGTTTTCTTTTTTTTCTTTTCTTTTACTAGTGCAGAGAGGTGACAGCGGAGAGAAGGAGGAGTCAAACAAGGTGAACAGACTACAGTGCCGTTTTGGACACAAACACAGCACATCTGCACACCTCGACAGCGTCACAACCTCACAGACCATCAAAACCACACTGTCCTTCATACAGGGACAGTCAGCTGAACACCATCTCTGAGAAGATCTCATCTAGTACAAAAAAATAAAAATAAAACCTTAATAAGCAAAACAGCAATACATCCTTTTACAGCACTGGAAGGACATCTATACCGTCTCAAAGCTTCTAGCGTCTTCCTAGTCACCCCCTCCTTAAAAACATCTTTGTATTTAATGCCTTGGATGCCCATCTGATGGGGCACTACTTGAAAAGTCACTACCTCAGACAGAAGTTTGCCCGAGTCTAGGACTACAACATCTGAAAACAGATTTTCCAATGTTACTACTTTTAGACCAAGCTTCACCTAACCCATGTTGTGAAACACGAACCCAGTGACCACAGGACTACAGCTCCAGACTCACCTGTCTCTACGGTACAAAGGCTTGCTACCTGCTAGCTGAACAGATGCAATTTACATACCTACAAAATGAATATAAAAAGCCCTTTTTCTGATGACTAACCAGCCCAGAGCCTTCCCTCCTGCTCCTTGCTGACAGAACATCACAGGACAGCAAGGGCTATTCTTAGGAGGGTCGTCGTCTTACAGGACAGCAAGGGCTATGCTCGGAGGGTCGTAGTCTTACAACAGTTGCTGAATTGTCACAGGCTCCGTAAAAAGTGCCAGAGTTTGGCACCGGTGACTAGATATGAAAATATATACAACTGATATGAAATGTGTTGTATATATGTGTTAGTCCAAGGCCATTTCATGAATGTAGATTAGATCTGATCCTAGACCTGGTCCTGATCCAGGATCAGATCTAATCTGTGTCCGGGAAAACCCCCCCAGAAGTCAAATGATGGAGGAGAGGGAGGATTGGGTCTGCTGGGAGATCAGACAGCAGGGTCTTAGTGATTGCCAGTGTCTGGCTACATGAGGTAGATTAATTTGCTGCCATCCCTAACAGTTCATGTGGGGCGCCCAGGTGCAACATTGACGTGACACGACAGAGGGGGAAAGACTCGACTTCAACACAAGCAGAGGAGAACATCAGCGTGATATCACCTGTACACACAGGGAGAGGGACGGGTGATATCACCTGTACACACAGGGAGATGGATGGGGACAATAGCTACAATATTGAAAATGAACCAAAACAGGAATGTGGACTTTAATGACATTTTACCTCTCCTGCCTCTCCTGAAGGACAGAGGCCAGAAAACTGTTTCACAGCGAAACTCAAACCAAGCAGATTGGCAGTGAGTAGGGACTGAACAAATTATGACATTTTGCACACCCACACCACACAGATGCCGTATAACCAGTTTCTTCACATAAAAAGGAGTTTTTTGTTTGTCACATTTCCAGTCCTAGTATTTCCCTTGTCGTGGTGCTTCTTCAACAAACCCATTAAATACCCGTATAAAACTGTACACCCTGAGGATAAAGTATTTAGTTTGTTGACTTGTGGAGGAGGAGCCATGCGCACATAGGTGGGTTTCCCTCTTTAAAAAACAACTCAGAAGAGATGCTACAGTGGGTTCATATTCAGATAAAACCAGATTAAAACCAGATTAAAATGCATGGTATGCTATGCAGGACAGGTTTGAAGGAGAAAATGGGGCATACATGAGAAAACAAAACACAAAAAGACAGCAGGGCCATTATAAATCGATTCAATCTGATATTTGCTCTGTGTACTAACTGTGTGTGCATGTTTCAGCCAGCAGGACACCGAGCGCTGGAGGACAGCGGTCATATTCTCCCGACTCGAGAGACAAGAGGCCAGCTACACTAGAGAGTTGTACTTAACATATGTTCAAATATACACGTGGGCACACAAGCACCATCTTCAACATCCAAGGCCACTCATTTCCAGTAAGTGTAGACTAATGATTCCTAGTGCATAGCAGACAGGGCAGGTAGAACTCTCTCTGCAAGTCTCTGTTACATCCTCCTTCTCTCAGTGAAGGCAGCACCAACAGATGCATCAAATAACACCAGATGTTTTATTGTTGTTGTTTGTTTCCATTTAGTCTTTTAACAGGGCGCCTGCTCACAAAAAGCGGCCATTTTGTTCTCTCAGGACGGTTGTCTTGCCTTTGCGTCTCTGGTGCTTGTATACCATTTGGTGCAGTGACGGTTACTGTACATCTAAACTCATCGACACGTACATTCAAATAAGAAAACGAAGGCCACTGCAGGCTCTGTGTGTCCACAGGAGTCTGCTGATGACGGCGTCTGGTCTACAGTCTCAAAGTACCTCCTTTCTTACACCTGAGATTCAAACGTTTGGGAAAAGAAAAGAAAGTCAAATCATCATCTGTTCTCCTGTTCCGCTTCCATGATCCCTCCCAGCCTCCCCCAGCCCTGCTTCCAGAGAGAGCCTCCCCCAGCCCTGCTTCCAGAGAGCCTCCCCCAGCGAGGCCAGTCTGGTGTATCCAGTGTTCCTACAGACCAGCCCAGGAGGACAGAGGGCTGACTCCAGTCTCCACAGCAGGATGGTCCGTGGTACAGAGATCTCTCTCTCAGGCAGTCAGCCCACAGCAGAGTTTGCTGGGCAGGCACTGTTGACGGTTGGCGCTCCACACGTGGTGACAGGCTAGATAACACAGTAAGTCTCTAGATGGTGTACATCACCGGGGGTTCAGTAGACAACTACAACTTGATCCTGACAGAGATGCTCAAATAAATATGTCTCCTTTCTTGATGCCCGTTAAACATGCTCCTTGGTCCGGGTCTCCTGCGGTTCAGAGCTTCCTGGTGCCTTGATACAAGTTCAGACTGGCGGAGAGAACAGCTTCCTGGTGCCTCGGTACAAGTTCAGACTGGCGGAGAGAACAGCTTCCTGGTGCCTCGGTACAAGTTCAGACTGGCGGAGAGAACAGATTCCTGGTGCCTTGGTACAAGTTCAGACTGGCGGAGAGAACAGCTTCCTGGTGCCTTGGTACAAGTTCAGACTGACGGAGAGAACAGTCAGTTCAGTCGCTCCAGTGAAGAAACAGGATGTGACAGTCGCAGCCACTCGCGGTTAACAGGAAGCACGAATGTTGGTGTGGGTTCATGGACGATATACAGGCACAGATTTCAGATGTTTTCGTTGTATTCTTTCCTAACCTGAAAATAAAAACCAGTTCAGAGTTAAGCATTTCATGGTGACAGAGACTAGGATCAAATGGGTTGCCATCCTTTGACATATCATTTACAGTCCAGTGACAGACAATAACGTCATTCCCCCCCCAGACCATGACTTACCCAGGCGCTGCCTCCTACACCCCTTGCTTGCTGTTGGGACCACCAGGAGACCCAGTACACATCATCTGCCTGGAGGATCAACAACAAACAACAATAAGCAAACAGATCATCTTCCCTTGTTCTCCCCTCATGGGAGCCTGTTCCCTTCAGTGACTTGGCTCTCACTCGACTGTTCGATGGATCGGTGAGGTAGCCGTTTCAAAACTCTCCCATCTAGTCTTTAAGTCCTTATGGGATGGGAGACACTAAGTGTGTGTGGCTCCCTGGTTAAGAGAGCATACCATGTAGGCTGAGGCCTTTCTACAGGGATTCAAATCCATCCCTGGCCATGTCCTGCATTTACTCCCCTCTTCCTCTCTCTCTCTCCCTTCCCTGTCCACCTGCAATGTCTCTCTATCCCCATGAAGCAGAAAAGCCCTAAAATACACGTACAACATAAACAGGTCTGATCTCCGCTGTGTCTCTCTTACCCTGGGTGCAGGTAGTGTTCTGGGGCCAGGGCCCTCTGCTGCACCATCATGCCCTGGTAATGGCCACCGGCCTGGGGGTGTCTGTACACGGCCAGGCCCATGCGATGGCTCTGCCCCGGGGAGTAGGGCAGCTGCTGGGGCCTCTGCAGGGCCTCCATCAGGTGGGGGTGGGGTCTCTGGGAGGCGTAGGGCCCTCTGGGGTAGGCCTGGCTCTGGTAGGGGCCCCGGGACATCATGTGTGGGGGCAGAGCGCCGCCCTGCTGCATGCCAGGGTGTACTGTACGGGGGTCGTACAGGTAGCCGGCAGGGGCGGCCGCGGGGTGCTGGCTGCGCCTGCGGGAGGCGGCGTTGTGGCTGTCCAGGTCCAGGATCTGCTTGGGGCTCTCCGGACGCTCCGTGCCCTCCTCCAGGCGGGCCAGCTTGGCTGGGCTCCCGCCGTCCTGCCCCTCCCCCGAGTGGTGGACCTCCGGCAGGGGGCTGGGGGAGAGCAGGCCGCCGCTGGAGCCCTCGGAGCCCAGAGGAGACACGCTGTTCTCCTTCAGACGGCCGTTGGCAGAGGGCAGGTAGGTGTTGGAGGGCATGGGGTGGCGGGGCTGGTACTGGGCGCGGTGCCACTCGTCCGAGGGGTACCCCACCTGGCTGGTGCCCTGGGCCTGAGCCTGGGAGTAGAAGTGTTGCTGCTGGTACTGGGGAGGGTACATGTTGGGGCTGCCTTGCGGGTGCTGCTGGCCAGCCATGTGGTAAGGGAACACTGCCCCCTGCTGGCTGTAGGTGTGGTAGCGGGCTGGGCTGTGGTGAGGGCTGGCCATGGCCTGGTGCACGGTTTGGTTCGGGTACGGCTGGCGTTGAGAGGGAGGCATGGGGCGGGCCATCGGCTGGCTGTAATGACCGTGAGGAGGGCTGGCGTACTGGGCCACGCCTCCATTCTCCTGTCCCTGGGTTTGGGAGGGCATGGCTGGATTGTGCCCCGGGGACGGGCCCCTCTGCCCGGGCCCTTGCCTGGCCACGCTGCTCCCTAGCTGGGTGTTAGGCTTGGGGCTGTAGGCCTGTTGTCTATAGATGCCGTTGGGGGCTGCGGTTTTCACCATGCCGGGGTTGCTGTGCTGCTGAGGACCAGAGCTGCCTCCTCCTCCTCCTCCCCCAGGATCGCCTCTGCCGGTGGGCTCACTGGGCTTCTGGTCCCCCTGGTCGGCCTGGCTGGGCTGAGGAGCCATCTGAGGCGCGGGGTGGCTGGGGGGCAGGGAGGTGAGGGGGGCCGGCTGTGGGGGCGTGGGCTTAGGCCCCTGTGGGGGAGCACTCTGGGGCATGCTGTGCATGGGGCCGGGCCTGGGGAGGACCTTGCTGGAGGGGGTTCTGCTGGTGGCCCAGTTGTTGTAAGGGATGGTTCTGGTGCTGAGGGTTTGGCTGGGGGACGTTCTGAGCGAGATGTGGAGGGGGGTTGGGATTCAGGGCGCTGCGGGAGAATTGTTGATGAGCTGTGCTCTCTGAGGAGCCAGGCTGGGGAGCAGGCTGCTGCTGGGCATTCTGGGTAGTCTGCTGGGAGCCGTCCTGGGGCTGACGCGTGCCCTGTGGGACTCCGTTGTTGCTAGGATGCGCGGGAGCCGTGGAACAGCCGTTGGGAGGCGGCGTGGGCCGGTTCTGGGGCGAGGGGGGGGGAGCCCTGGAGGGCGCCCTGGCCCCGGTTCGTCTCCCTCTCCTGGCTGTGGCCCTCAGAGATTGCTGGGTGTCCTGGAGCTTCAGACAGTGGCTCTCTGCTGCCGCTCTCCTGGGCTCCTCTGTCCCAGCTGGGGGCTGGGGACAGGGGGCTCTGCAAGCCCCCGCCGGGCCGAGAGGGGCTGGGGACGGGGCCGCGCTCCTGGTCGCCATGGACACGGGAGACACGTGGCACCTGGTTGGCGGCCATCTTGGGATCCAGCGTCGAACCTGTCGAGGAACAAAGAAAATTGGGTTGTTAATAATACCTGTGTGTTTTCATAGTACGTTAAAATGTGTTTACACAGTGAGCGGGGTCATCCTCTGCTCACTGCTTACACAACTCAAGGATCTGAGGGTTGAACAGTGATGTTTGATGACATATGTTCTTTAAAATAGTTTCTCCGCGTTGAGCGTGCATTGAGAGATGGGAACCAGATGGAGTTTTTGTAGAGCACCTCTAGTGATGAAATGTCCTCCGCTTACTCATGCCCTCAAAGCTTGTCACTTCACTGAACTAATGAATATTCAATTGGCCACTTACTGTGAGAAATAATTAAAATCAAATTGGAGGGGGTTGAGGGGGGATTGCTTATGAAATAAAGACAACATCCCACGTCTAAGAACTGATATATATTTTCCAGAGACACAGAGATAGAGAGAGAGAGAGAGAGAGAGAGCATGAGAGACAGAGAGAAAGGGAAAGAGAGAGTGCGTGCGAGAGAGTGCGTGCGAGAAAGTGCGTGTGAGAGAGAGACAGAGAGGGTGTGTGTGAGAGAGAGACACACAGAGAGAGAGACACAGAGAGAGAGAGTGTGTGTGAGAGAGAACCAGAGAAATGGAAAGAGAGAGACACAGAGAGAGAGAGAGAGAGAGAGAGAGAGAGAGAGAGAGAGAGGGTGTGTGAGAGAGAACCAGAGAAAGAGAGAGAGAGAGACAGAGAAAGAACCAGAGAAACGGAGAGAGAGGAGAAGCCAGAGAAGGTTGTTGTGTACCTTTAGGCAGCGTAGCGTGTGGCTGAGTGGCAGGCTGGCTGTCTGGCCCATTGTCTCTGGCAGGGCGCAGCAGCTGAATCTCCGGGTGAGCAGGGGGGTGAGGGGCGGGGTGAGGGGCGGGGTGAGGGGCTGGGGCGCTGCCAACTCCCTGTGGGGGCCCTGGCGGCTGCTGCTGAAAGTTGCCCATGTGCTGTGGAGGGGTTGCAGCAGGGGGTCTGGAGGAGGCTGACAGCTGCTGCAGGGCCAGCATCTCTGGGCTCTCCAGCATGGAGGACAGGCGAGGCCTGGAGGAGTCCTGGGGCCCCAGGGGGGCCCGGGGGCCCCATGGGCCCGGGAGAGCTCACGGACGTGGGCATGCGGTACTGGGCGCTGTGAGGGGGGTAGCCTGGGTGGGCGGCCTGCTCCGGCCAGGGCTTGGGGGGCATGTGGTGTGGAGGAGGTTGGCCGTGGGGGTTGTAGTGGAGCTGGTTGCCCATGCTGGGGTCCTGCATGCCAGGACCCCCTGCAGGCCTCTCTGGGCCCTGGTGGTTCATGCCGGGCCACATGCCAGGGGGGCAGTAGCCGGGGTAACCGTGGCGACCCAGGCCCTCGGGCCTCGGGTACCGGTTCCCCAAGGGATGCAGGGTGTGTCCCTCCGGCCGCTGACGAGATGGGTACATGCTCGCCTCCGGAGGGGGGGTGCAGAGGCCCCCGGACTGCAGGGCTAGGGGCCGGGGGCCCAGGGAGGGGCCGTGGGTTGGGCCCATGTATGAAGGCTGGGGCGAAGGCTGGAGGTGACGGGGATCTGGACCCATCTGGTACCTGGGGCCCACGTGATGATGGCTGTCGACCATGTGATGCTGCAACACAAGAGAACCCATCAGAATATCACCTCAGTTAAAACCTGAACTGAATCAGTTCACAAGATCACTGCTTGAATAGGATCATGATCATCATCATCATAAAATCATGTCCCAAGCTAGGTTGATACGGATAAGATGTTAATAAATTATGTTGAATATGAGTAACCTTGTAATTGGTGTTGGGTGATATTAATGAAATGATTCATCAGGATAAAATGTTTCATTTCAGTTGATAACATTTTTTATGACCTATTTTATATATACGCCCTAAGGGAAAAGGTTCAAATGAACCACTAATGTCCTTTTTCATCAACACTCCACAATGTTTATTATTGTGTCACATGTCGATGATGCAACTGAACACCTGTAAAACGATTGGCTGTCGCTTGTAGCACACTCCATTACCGAGGGATACGATAGGCTGTTTAAAGCCAGGGAGGGAACGCGCTGGAAATATTGTTCTTCGTTTGTTCATGCAACAGAATTTAACGTTAGGCGCTTTACTGGTGGTTTGAATTTCATGAATTTAAGTGAAACTATCAAACATTCTATCAAATAATTTCTATCATTTCAGGGAGAGATTTTTTATATATTTTTGGTGGCCGTTGTTATAGGCCGTTGTTTCACGTCAAACTTCATCGCTTCACCTCGCTTGGAACCTCGATGGGCAGTTTGCAAAGAAAAGTACCAGGTGGCCTACTAGCTACCATGTAGCCTATTAGCTACCAGGTAGCCTACAAGCTACCAGGTAGCTACTAGCTACCATGTAGCCTACTAGCTACCATGTAGCCTACAAGCTACCATGTAGCCTACTAGCTACCATGTAGCCTACTAGCTACCATGTAGCCTACTAGCTACCAGCTAGCCTACTAGCTACCATGTAGCCTACTAGCTACTAGGTAGCCTACTAGCTACTAGGTAGCCTACAAGCTACCAGGTAGCCTACATGCTACCAGCTAGCCTACTAGCTACCAGGTAGCCTACTAGATACCAGATTTGCACAATGGAAAACACCCCAAAAAGGCGAGTCAAGTTGAGCAGATCCCATGCAGTGTAAAAGCGCAAGTAAGTCAAAGAGTATGGAAGAATATTATAAGTTTGACTTTGTTTAGTTGCCAGGAAACCAGCCTTAGCGTGTCTCCATGGGTGGTGTCCATACCTGCATGTTGTAGCCGGGGGGCATGCAGTGTGCACTGGGATCCCCGGGCCGGGGTATGTGCCCCCCCTGCCCAGGGTAGGAGGAACGAGGGTCCATGGGCATCCTCTGGCCATACATGGGGGGGCCAGGGGGCCGATGAAGCTGGAAAGGGATTGGAGAAGTTCAGTCTTGCTACACATTGGAAAGAGCAAATCCCTAGCTAACTAACTATCCAAAATGTCTCCTATGGGTCAAAGCTCCCCCCCCCACCACAGTCTCACTAAATCCTGTGGGAACACTTCTAATGGTGACACACTCTCCCCTCCAACATAACACGGTTCTAGCTACCACACAACACACACACCTGGTGTCCAGGGTGGTACATCCCAGGCCTCACGTTGCTGCCAGGGTGCCCTTGTCCAGGGTGCCCTTGTCCAGGATGCCCTTGTCCAGGATGCCCTTGTCCAGGATGCCCTTGTCCAGGGTGCCCTTGTCCAGGGTGCCCTTGTCCAGGGATGCCCTTGTCCAGGGTGCCCTTGTCCAGGATGCCCTTGTCCAGGGTGCCCTTGTCCAGGGTGCAGGCCATGAGGGGTGAGGAGGCCCGCTGGCCCAGTGTGGGGGCGGGGGCAGGTGGGCGGGCTTGCCCCCCTGCTCCTCCACAGGGGTGCTGCCCTTGCCCCCGTGGGCCGTCCTCTTGCGCTGCTGGGCTTGTTCGCTGGCCCTGATCAGGCTCCCGGGCCCCGCCTGCTTCTGCCCGCGGCTCCGCCTCTTCTCCTTGCGCTCGCGGTCCTCGCCGCTGACGTGGAACTCCTCGTCCGTGTCGGCGTCCTCCGCGGGGAGGTGTTTGAGCAGCGCGCGGCTGAAGCAGCGCTCCAGGGACTCGGCCATGATGGTGTACTCTGGGGGAGCACAAGTACACACACACACAGGAATCACAGACATGTCCAGGATTGATTCCTTTTCACAGTCAAACGGAGCCCTCACTAACACCTGCTGAAGAGCGTGCACACGCACGCACGAGAGTCATGTCTGTATGCCATATGTGCACACACACACACCGGAGCTTCATCTGGATGCACCACACACACACTCTAGTCTGTTCTTCAGCTAGAGTAGGCTAGCTGACCTGGTCAGGGGGCGTTTGCTGACCTCTGCCCCCACCACCCCCCCCACGCCTGTCCCTGGGGTGAGCATTCAGATGGATGGATGGTTCCAGACAGGGGGCTTAGGGGCTGGAATGTCTCTGGCAGTGCAGGCAGGGCCCAGCAGCCTGTCCCCAGCCCCCTCCAGCCCCCTCCTACCCCCCACCGGCCCTCCTACCCCCCCCCAGCCCTCCTGCCCCCCCAGCCCCCGAGCCCTGGAGCAAGGCTCAATCTCTCCTCATTAATCACTGTCAGCATTGGCCAAGCAATGGCCTCTCTCCCTCTACCACCCCCCACTCCTCTCTCTCTCTCTCTCTCTCTCTACCACTCCCCACTCCTCTCTGAAATCTTCTTTCCCCAAAAGCATGCATTCCCTCCTCTCCAGTCTGCCTCTAAGAGCACTTAGCGAGATTGATCTGAGCCTCAGTCTGTCATAGACCACATCCAAAAACATTCTGTCACACTTCTGAACGCTGGGGAGCTGCTGCGGGGGGGTTGGGAGGGGGACTGCAGGTCGTGTCTGAGGGAGAAGTCCTTCATGTTGTGGTTCTCACCACTGTCCTCTCCGTTGTACTCCATGCAGTTCTCAAACATGCGCTTGACGTCGGCCACAAACTCCTCCTTGGCGATGTAGTCCCCCTGGTTCAGCTTCCTCTCGATGGTGGACAGGTCCATCGGCGTCTGGGGACAGAAGCACACGTCCTGATCAACACTAGGGGCCACATGCGTGATCGTCGCACCTGATCAACACTAGGGGCCACATGCGTGATCGCCGCACCTGATCACACTAGGGGCCACATGCGTGATCGTCGCACCTAAAGGCCAATGTAGCCTCTTTTATCTCCCTGACTATAGAGTAGGGCCCTGTGTTAGTTTAACGATCGTATACTTTACTTTATCAGTTTGTGTTTCCTAAATATACACATTTTCACTGAACCCCCCCTTTCAACCTTGGTACACACCCCTTACTCCTGATTGTCCATGCATTACAACAGGTAACTAAAATAAAAAATTCATAATACATGAAGACACTTCAAAAAACATTGGATTCTTCAACACATTTCAACAGTATGACAATATTATACAACTCTACCAAAATAACTCTTCAATAAACAAAACCATATTTTCAACTGGGTTACACCAAGACTATGTTACTTCTCTAAGCATTTTGGGGGGTATTGTGTAACCTTTTGTTTAACCTTCAAATTGATTGTTTAACCTATCCCTAACCCAATTTCTGAAATTGATTTCTGGAACCAACAGATTTTTGGAATCGGAATCCTTTATTATGGTGTCGTTTTGAATTCTAGAACTAGGTTGAGTCTCTGTGGCGTTTCCCAGCAGCAGGTGGTGAGCTCTCAGCAGCTACAGGCTGGCTAGCTACAGGCTGGCTAGCTCTCAGCAGCTACAGGCTGGCTAGCTCTCAGCAGCTACAGGCTGGCTAGCTACAGGCTGGCTAGCTCTCAGCAGCTACAGGCTGGCTAGCTACAGGCTGGCTAGCTCTCAGCAGCTACAGGCTGGCTAGCTCTCAGCAGCTACAGGCTGGCTAGCTACAGGCTGGCTAGCTCTCAGCAGCTACAGGCTGGCTAGCTACAGGCTGGCTAGCTCTCAGCAGCTACAGGCTGGCTAGCTACCTGGATCAGATCATGGTAGTTGGGCGCGTAGGACTCATCCACCGGCTCCAGGAACGGCCAGGCATCCTTGTGGGCCTTCAGGGTCTCCAGCACTGGGAGGGGAGGAGGGTGGAGGCAGAAGGTGGAGAAGACTATAAGTTACACAACGCCCAATCAATACACCCGAGGTAAACCTGCAGGTAAGATGTAGACCATGATTGATTTAACATGAAAATGTCCATACCTTTGTACAAAGCAGTGTAGTCGTCATCGATTTCATAACTGCAAGAAAGACACACAAGGCAAGAAATGTCATGCGTGAGCCTGCGTTCAATGTATGTGACGTTACATTGTGGTCCTGACAAGACAGGTGGATAAACAGTAAGCACAGAGAGAACAGGAAGAGCAGAGAGAACAGGAAGAGCAGAGAGAACAGGAAGAGCAGAGAGAACAGGAAGCGGAGAACAGAAGAGCAGAGAGAACAGGAAGCGGAGAACAGGAAGAGCAGAGAGAACAGGAAGAGCAGAGAGAACAGGAAGAGCAGAGAGAACAGGAAGAGCAGAGAGAACAGGAAGAGCAGAGAGAACAGGAAGTGGAGAGAGAACAGGAAGTGGAGCAAGAACAGGAAGTGGAGAGAGAGAACAGGAAGTGCGATGGCGGGTCTTACAACTCTTTGGTCCTGCGAGCGCGGCGGACGGGGGAGTGAGGCTCCAGGTGGAGCAGCTCTGGAGGAAGATCCTTCCCCTGAGACAGCAGCCATGCCCTCTCCTCACGCAGCTTCCTCCTCCGCGCCCGCTCTGGAGGAAGACAGGGAGAGAAATAGACAGTTATAGACAACAACCACCATGGTGCTAGCGGTGATGGTAGTTAGCCCCAGATACCACAGCACACACACAAGATGTCCGCTCCAGGGATGAAGCCAGCAGGAACCCTCATCCACCCAGGCCTTCAACCCCCCGGGGCTACTGCAGGAACCCTCATCCACCCAGGCCTTCAACCCCGGGGCTTCCGCAGGAACCCTCATCCACCCAGGCCTTCATCCCCCGGGGCTCTGGCAGGGAGGTTTACTGGACCCAGGGAAGCTGGGTTTCCCTCTGCAGCAGCAGCATGACTTGACTGTTGAGTTCTTCAAACAGAGCCGACTGCTCACAAGAGAGACGGTCTCCCGGATCCGGGGTTCACCTGTTGCCCACGCCTGCAGCCCCGCTGCTCGCGGAGCCCACAGTATGAGGACGGAGACGCCCCAGAGCCCCATCCACCTCCACCACCACCACCCTCCCACCCACCACCACCACGCAGCTGATCAAAAGAAGGAGGAACAGAGAGAGGACCGGAGGAGAGAAGAAAGAGGAGAAGAGAGGGTGTGTGCATCCGCTGACATGAAAGGCAGGCTCTCGCCAGGCCCCTGCAGGGAGGATTAAAGATGTTTGAGGGAGGATTCCACACAGGGTCCATCCAGGAGGAGACCCAGCCTGTTAAACATTGATGAGGCTCCTCCACACAAGCACAATCAGCAGTTAATTAACCCCTGACAGATGACATCAGAGAAGGAGAGAGAGAGGGGGGAAGAGAGAAGGAAGCGAGAGAGAGTGAGGGAAAGAGGGGAAGAGAGGCAGAAACATGGAAAGAAGAGAGGGGGAAAGAGAGAAGGAAAAAAGAGGGAAAGAAAGAGAGAGAAGGGGGGAAAGTCAGAAGGAAAAGAGAGAGAAAGAGTGAACGAAATCCAGAGAGAGAGAGAGAGAGAGAGAGAGAGAGATAGAGCCCCTGTGATTAAAATGCCTGAACATTCCTCTGCCTAAACAGATCACGGTGCCCAGGCTGTGGTGTACAGATCCATCACCAGGCAGGGCTGAGAGTGGAGCTGAGAAGGGGGGCTGTGGGCTGCAGATCCTTCACCAGGCAGAGCTGAGAGGGGGATATGTGAAGCAGCGTTTGGTTGCCCTTCACAATTCACTCTGATCTTGCTTTCTGCCGAAAGCTCAAAGGCCCCCTTTCCCCTGTGTTCCCAGAGTACCGTCAGAGGGATCCGTCTCCAGTCCTCCTCCTCAGAACAACCTCCTCTGGTGAGTTTGAAGCGACGGGGGGGGGGCGAGGAGAGTTGTGATATGGGTACGGAGCCCAGCGCTAGCTCTGGGGTGAATACTAACCCTCCACGGCCTTCAGCCTCTCCAGCTCCTCCTGGTGTCGCTCCTCCTGCAGGAGTCTCTCCTCCTCTCTCCTCTGCTCCGCCAGCAGCGCCTGTCTGTGCACCTCCTCCTCTCTCTGCTGCTGCTGCACCCCGTCCTCCACAGCCCTCAGGGGGTCCTGCACACACACACACACACCATGAGTTAACTGGGCCCTCAGAGGGAAGCCTGTGGGAGGTGACTAAAAGGGCGTGGCCTGGTTCTCCTCTCGGGGGCGTGAACGCACCTCTTCCTGGCCGGGGCGTCGGTCAGACGGCCGCTGGGAGCTCCGGGAGCCGGCCGGGTCCAGCTGCCTCTGCTGCTGCTCCTTCTCCTGAGGGGACACAGGACACACACACACACACGTTAGGCTGTTTATACATACATACACACTCAGTAAGGTTGTACACACACACAGTAAGACTGTATATATACACACACACACACTCAGTAAGGCAGTATATACACACACACACACACAGGGCAAACCCTGTGGAATTTCTACTCAATGTTAGTACAGCATCAAGGTAGAAGGTATTAACCTTAAAGACCCGTTTCCATTACTATAACACAAACGCACATTACAAAGGATGACTTCATCATCTACCTTCCAGGCAGTGGAGTGCTTGGTGGCTGACCCAGGGGGACCCGGGTGACGAGGCAGAGCTCACCCCCCGCTAGGGCACTTTAGGTTTCTCTCCCCCCCCACCCTCCCTTTTCCTCCTCCCCCCCCCTTCCCCCCCCACCCTCCCTTTTCCTCCTCCCCCTTCCCCCCCCCCAATTGGCCATCTCTACACCCCACCCCTGTTCTCCTCCTTCCCCCACCCCCCCCTCTCTACACCCCACCCCTGTTCTGCTCCTTCCCCCACATCTCTACACCCTCCTCCCAGGGGGCCTTCTAAACAAACAAATGGTGCCTCTCGCCTCCCCAGGACACCAGGGGTCCAGTGTAATGATTACCACTGAGGAGGGGAAGAGGAGGAGGAACACAGAAAATACAGGACAGACCAGAAGGTTAGTGTCTCTGATAAAGTACATTGTACATCGATCTATTTTTGGGGCATTTTGTTCCTGCCTCCTTGGATAGCGACAGTGTAAGAGAGGCAGGAAAGGCAGGGGATAGAGAGGTGATGACAGAAAATAGCCCTGCGCTGGAATTGAACCGGTCCGGAATCTAATCTGCTCTAACCCAGTGAGCCACCGGGCTCCCCGTACACAACGTCTAGAACCACACCGTATGAGAGAAACGGAACGCGTCTACCGACGGAGCGAAGATGTTGTTCCACCTCCCACCGTGCTACCACTAGATGACGACAGGTCAGAGGGAGCACAGAGAGAGGGAGACCAGGCAGAGAGAGCAGTAGAGACCAGGCAGAGAGAGCAGTAGAGACCAGGCAGAGAGAGCAGTAGAGACCAGGCAGAGAGAGCAGTAAAGACCAGGCAGAGAGAGCAGTAAAGACCAGGCAGAGAGAGCAGTAGAGACCAGGCAGAAAGAGCAGTAGAGACCAGGCAGAGAGAGCAGTAGAGACCAGGCAGAGAGAGCAGTAGAGACCAGGCAGAAAGAGCAGTAAAGACCAGGCAGAGACAGCAGTAGAGACCAGGCAGAGAGAGCAGTAGAGACCAGGCAGAGAGAGCAGTAGAGACACGAGGCCGAAGGGCCACCATCAGGGTCCTGCTTTTGTTGCTGCTGTCAGAAGTCATCAGTAGAGAGGAGCTGTGAACGCTGGGCTTCTCCTTTTCTCTCTCACTCTCACTCACTCACCCCCCCATCTCCCCCGCTCCTTCTCTCTCTCACTCACTCTAACACCCCCATCTCCCTCTATCTCTCCTCTCTCTCACTCTCTCTCTCCCCCCCCACCCCCCATCTCCCCCGCTCCTTCTCCTTCTATCGCTGCTCTCTCTCTCAGAATCATAATCTCTCCTTCTCTACCTCTCTCTACAACAACATCCTCAGAGCCGGGGTGCGGCTGACAGCACCCACGGGGATGTGTTTCAGCAAGCTTGCTAGCTTAGCTGGAAGCTCACTATACAGGACCTGTGTGTGTGTGTGAGGGTGTGTGTGTGTCTCATCTCTACCCAGCCAGTACCAGGCATCCCCCCATCTCTACCCAGCCAGTACCAGGCATCCCCCCCATCTCTACCCAGCCAGTACCAGGTGTCCCCCCATCTCTACCCAGCCAGTACCAGGTGTCCCCCCATCTCTACCCAGCCAGTACCAGGTGTCCCCCCCATCTCTACCCAGCCAGCACCAGGCATCCCCCCCATCTCTACCCAGCCAGTACCAGGCATCCCCCCATCTCTACCCAGCCAGTACCAGGCATCCCCCCATCTCTACCCAGCCAGTACCAGGTATCCCCCCCATCTCTCCCCAGCCAGTACCAGGTATCCCCCCCCCATCTCTACCCAGCCAGTACCAGGCATCCCCCCATCTCTACCCAGCCAGTACCAGGGCTCCCAGCAGCATGTCCTGGTGCTCTGCTCCCATCCTCCTCCATCCCCCATCTCATCCCCCCCCCATCCTCCCCATCGCCAACCAACAGCACTTAATCCCACACACAAGACGGAGTGCCTCTGGTGTGGCCACTTAAGAGCCAGAGGACTCAGCGGCGCGGCGGGCCGTCAATCACCTGGCCCCTTCCTCCGCCCCGCCTCAAGGTGACGCCTGCCGGCCTCCTGTCAGCACCGCCACGGAGGGACAGAGACAGGAGGGAGGAGGGGGGGGGAGCAGGGGGGCTGAGAGAGAGAGAGAGAGAGAGAGAGAGACAGACAGAGACAGACAGACACGACAGACGCAGACGACAGACAGACAGACGGGTAAAAGACACAGACAGACGGAGAGAGAGAGATACAGAGAGGGTGGGAGACAGAGCTGCTGCTAATGAGGCTAGACCCAGCCCCGAGCCCAGCCCCCTGCCCAGCCCCCTAGCCCAGCCCCCGAGCCCAGCCCCCTAGCCCAGCCCCCTAGCCCAGCCCCCTAGCCCAGCCCCCTAGCCCAGGCCGTGTGCTGCTGGGTGAGGCTGTTCTGGAACCTCTGTACCAGGAACATGGGAGGAATCTCACTAGCGTCCAGGGAGCGCTGAAGACACAGACAGGCAGGTGTGCAGCCTAGCCTGGATAACAGTGAAGGACAGGGCCACTTCCAGCTGCCATCAGAGAGTGACCCCCCCCCCACACACACACACACACACACACACACACACACAGCTGCTGGTGAGATTCTCACTGTCACACGGACGGGCAGGGAGGGGTTTCTATAGCAACGGAGCGGGTGGAGGTTAGGAGTGAAGTGGGAGAGAGGAGGACAGGGTGGGCTGGGGAGAGACAACAACAAGGAATGCAACGGACCATTAACAACCCCTCAGCCGACGGAACAGACCGAGCACAGCTGAACACATCGCACCCTGCTCACCCTGGCTCCTTCCATAAACAACAACCCCATTCAGGACGTGTTCTGAGGAGCCGTTCAGAGAGGGAAGGTCAAAGATTTGTGGTTTAGCTGAGGAGAGGAGGGAGGAGGAGAAGCGAGGAGAGGAGGGGAGGGGAGAGAGGGCAGGGCAGGATAGGACAGGACTGTAGGCCCTAGGCTCCATCAGTAACAGGGTGGATCAGTCATCATCTGAACAAGCAGAAACCAGCTGACCTCATCACAGCTGCAGAGAGCGTGTGTTTGTGACAGCTAACACACCATGTCAGAACTCCATGTCCCAGACTCCTCCAGCAGCAGGTGCTGCAGCAGTGAACAGCATGAGCTGATAGACCTCCCAGACCAGACCTAGCCCCAGCCTGTCAAGCCTGCTAGGAGAGACGGTCCCCTTAAAGGACACTGCTTTGGTCTTGGTTGGTAGCCAGCCAGCCAAGTCAGCCAGCCAGTTAGTCAGACATCCACAACCAGTCAACCAGCCAGTCAGTCAGCCACAGCCAGTCGGGAAGGATGGAAGAGTGACCTTGTGCTGGATCATGCTGCTGATCTCAGGCAGGAAGTTCTGGCTGATGATGCGGTAGAGGTGGCGGTCCTGGGGGGACGTCTTGTCCTTGATGCTCTCTGCCAGGCCGGCCCACTGCTGCTCCGTGTCACACACCAGAGACCAGGCCCCGCGCTCACGCTCTGCAGGACAGAGAGGAGAAGGTGTGACTTCATATGTGCGAACAGAGAGAGAGACCAAGAGAGAGAGAGAGAGAGGAGAGGGAGGGAGAGAGGGGAGGGAGACAGAGGGGTGTGAAATGTTATATGTGCGGAACAGAGAGAGAGGGAGAGAGAGAGAGAGAGAGAGAGAGAGAGGGAGAGACAGAGAGAGAGAGAGAGAAACAGGAGAGAAGAGAAGACCAACAAGATGTGTCATCATCTCCACAGTCGCTCTGCCTCTCTGCCTCCACATCCAGTCCCCTACCCTCCTCTGCCTCCACGTCCAGTCCCCTACCCTCCTCTGCCTCCACGTCAGGGTGCTCTTCAGCGCTCCCCGACGGTCCTCCAGGGTGGAGCTGCTCACCTGAGGCAGACAGCTGAACATCGAGCCCATCCTCATTCCTCACATCAGGGACGTCGTCCTCGCTGGAACACACACACACACACAAGCCAGGTCAACCATCGCTCGAGCATCACCATGGACACAAGCCAGGTCAACCATCGCTCGAGCATCACCATGGACACGGAAGATGAGGAGGGATTAACACAGGCCTTCACACGTCACTTCAGATTTGGTCACGCATGCATGTTGACAGAATAGGTGCATCACTGTGCTGCTGCTGCTGAGCAGGAACAGGAAGTGTCCCCTCACCTTGGCATGACCTCCTCCAGCTTCTTCTTCTTTGGTGGTCTTCCTCTCTTCCTCTTCTCTGGTGGTTTGACCTCCGCCTGAGTTTCACTGGAGAAGAAACGCAATAAGGTTGGCCCCAAAATAAAGAAATCCCTTCAAATTACAGGTCTGCTTTTACAACAGTAGTTATCCTTACAACAGCCCATGCTGTTCACCTCTGACATGCTTGTAAATGCAGGCTGTAATGTTGACCCTGGGTCCTCTGTAATTACCACCAACACAGTTGTCCCACAGGAGTAATGACTATTTAAACATCAAGCTCAGGGTACCGCTGGATACAGACTTGGCCGTGATGGCAGTCGTGTGGTTAGGAGGTCAAAACCATCTCCACGAACTTGACTTTCCACTAGCCAGCCTTCCTGTGTCGTTACGTGTCGGCAGGGTTGCAGTCACACACCCTGGTATAGTATGAGTGGCTGTGGATCATCTCCTACTAAGTGTCCCAGCTGTGAGAGGTGTGTGTGTGAGGTGTGAGAGAGAGGTGTGTGTGTGGTGAGGTGTGTGTGGTGTGTGTGAGTGTTTGTGTAAGAGAGGTGTGTGTGTGGTGAGGTGTGTGTGGTGTGTGAGCGTGTGTGTAAGAGAGGTGTGTGGTGAGGTGTGTGTGTGGTGAGGTGTGTGCTGCCAGCGTACCTGAGCTGGTCAGCTCTCCTCTTGACTGGCTCCTCCTTGTACATGCGTGTGCCGTAGAAGTACCAGTACAGAGCCCCACTGCCGTCCTGCCCCAGGGGCTCCACACGCAGGCTGTCAGCATCCAGACCCTGGGGGGGGGGACAGGAAGTGAACACCAGAGGAACTGCAGGGCTGGGGGGGACAGGAAGTGAACACCAGAGGAACTGCAGGGCTGGGAGGAAGTGAACACCGGAGGAACTGCAGGGCTGGGGGGGGGACAGGAAGTGAACACTAGAGGAACTGCAGGGCTGGGGGGGACAACAGGAAGTGAACACCAGAGGAACTGCTGGGTTGGGGGGGGACAACAGGAAGTGAACACCAGAGGAACTGCAGGGCTAATGGGGGGGGGGACAGGAAGTGAACACTAGAGGAACTGCAGGGCTAAGGGGGGGGGACAGGAAGTGAACACTAGAGGAACTGCAGGGCTGGGGGGGGACAGGAAGTGAACACTAGAGGAGCTGCATGGCTGGGGGGGACAGGAAGTGAACACTAGAGGAACTGCAGGGCTGGGGGGGGACAGGAAGTGAACACTAGAGGAGCTGCAGGGCTGGGGGGGGACAGGAAGTGAACACTAGAGGAACTGCAGGGCTGGGGGGGGACAGGAAGTGAACACTAGAGGAACTGCAGGGCTGTGGGGGGGACAGGAAGTGAACACTAGAGGAGCTGCAGGGCTGGGGGGGGGACAGGAAGTGAACACTAGAGGAACTGCAGGGCTGGGGGGGGCAACAGGAAGTGAGCACTAGAGGAACTGCAGGGCTGGGGGGAGGTAGTGACGTGTCTGGCTGGGGTTGGGCAGGGTGTGACAGGTATGTGTGCTCTGTGTGTGTGTGCTCTGCTCAAGGTACACACGCACACACATGCTCTGTGTGTGCGCTCTGTGTGTGCTCTGTGTGTGTGTGTGCATGCTCTGTGTGTGCGTGCTCTTTGTGTGTGAGTGTGAGTGAGTGTGTGTCCTCTGTGTGTGCGCGACCCCTGGAGTGCTCTGTGTGTGTGCTCTGTGTGTATGAGTGTGTGTGAGTGTGTGTGTGTGTACCTTGAGCAGGTCGAAGACGTCGGCAGCGTCCAGGCGGTAATCACACAGCCTGTGCAGCAGCTCCACCTGCGTGCGGAGGGGCTGGCCCCCAAACGGGCCCTGCCGCAGGGGGTTGGGCTTGCCCTCCTCCAGCTCCCAGCGGTAGTTAATGATGTCATCCAGGTAGCTGCTGAACGCCTGGGGCCTGGGGGGGAGAGGCAGACAAGGTGAGGAAGAAAGGAGATTGAGTACGTCAAAAATTAAGTAGATAAGGGCTCATATGCTGAACAATGAAATCTAGCAATAACTGTCGGATTGAATCTTGACCAAACTGGAGTTAATTCTTTTGAAACAGCGACACCCTTTGGTTCAGCTGACACTGGATCTCTAATCCTTCATATCTAGCGTGAGCCACAATCCATTTCATCCCCTGTCGCCTTCCAAAACGCCGGCTCTTTGAATCCCGCGCCACGCCGTCAAACGCAAACACATGCTCTGCATTGAGAACAGACACATGCGATGAAACAGAAATGCTGATTTGGGTGATGGCTTGACAAAATGACAACGAGATGACAACCGACCACAACAATGGTCCCCCGCGATACAAAGGAGATTCCCTCCAGTCCTCTGGGATCCACGCTCAAGCGCCGATCATTCACTTGCAAATGACGTCCTCACACTACATATAGGGGCTCAATCGCCGCCGGTCGCCCATTGTCAGAGCGAGGGAAAACAATGCGAGACACCGTAGTTGTTTCAAGGGGGGAAGAAAGGAGTTTGTGATCAAGGCAGGCGTGCCCTGGCCTCCTGGAAGGGTGGAGTGATTGTTGGCGGAGGGGTTTGGGTAAATAAGTGTTGGTTCTGGGTCAGATGTGGCTGATTAGGCTGAGCCCTTCAGCTCCTGCTCAGACGAGCAGAGACAAGAGTGGGAGCCGAGAGAGGCGGCGGGGCAACGGCACTTCACACGAGAGGGGAAAAAGAGGGAGAGGGAGGAGGAGAAGAAAAAAAGGAGAGAAAGAGAAAAAAGGGAGAAAAAATGGCTTATCTTGAAAGAGCAGTGTGCACTTTCACACAGCTGCAGGACCCCCACTGACACATCCTCTGTCTGTCTCTCTGTCTCTCTCCCTCTCTCTCTCCCTCCCTCCACACCTCTCCCTCTCTCTGTCTCTGTCTCTCTCTCTTTCTTTCTCCCTCCACACCTCTCCCTCTCGGTGTCTCTCCCCCTCCCTCCCTCTCCCCCATCTTCCTTGCAGTCTCTCCCTCCACACCTCTCACTACCCCCTCCTCTCCCTCCCTCTCCCTGCCTCCCTCCACACCTCTCTCGCTCCCTCCCCCTCTACACCTCTCTCCCCCCTCCCCCGGCTCTGCCGGAGCGTTAACATGTGTGGATGGAAAGGGCAGCTCAGTGAAAGGCCAGGGTCCAGCGCCGAGCCCCAGGACGCCAGCCGCTGTCCGCTCCAATAAAGCAGCCAGCCTGTCTCCCTGTTACTGCCAGCCTGCTACAACCAGCCTGTTACTGCCAGCCTGCTACAACCAGCCTGTCTCCATGTTACTGCCAACCTGCTACAACCAGCCTGTTACTGCAAGGCCTGCTACAACCAGCCTGTCTCCCTGTTACTGCCAGCCTGCTACAACCAGCCTGTCTCCCTGTTACTGCCAGCCTGCTACAACCAGCCTGTCTCCCTGCTAGAACCAGCCTGTCTCCCTGCTACAACCAGCATGTCTCCCTGTTACAACCAACCTGTCTCCCTGTTACAACCAGCCTGTCTCCCTGTTACTGCCAGCCGGCTACAACCAGCCTGTCTCCCTGTTACAACCAGCCTGTCTCCCTGTTACTGCCAGCATGTCTCCCTATTACAGCCTGTCTCTCTGTTACTGCCAGCATGTCTCCCTGTTACGGCCAGCCTGTCTCCCTGTTACTACCAGCCTGTCTCCCTGTTACTGCCAGCCTGTCTCCCTGTTACTGCCAGCCTGTCTCCCTGTTACTACCAGCATGTCTCCCTGTTACTACCAGCATGTCTCCCTGTTACTCCCAGCCTACTTCACTGCTATCCTGTCTCCCTGCCTGTCTGTCTGAATGTTTATACTGGATCATTCCTGTCTCCTGACTCACATGGTGACTGGTCTACTGGCGGTCCTGATAATGCTGCTGATTGGGTAGGAACAGGGGGGAGGTGGGGGGAGCCGAGGGCAGGGTGTGTGGTTCAAGGCCCCCCTGCAGGCCTTCTTAGCTCTTTCTCTCCCTCCCTCCCTCCCTCTTGCACCCCACCACCTCGTCAAGGACGTGTCAGGGGCTGAAACCCCTCCAGGGCTGCTAGGTGCTGAGGGCACCTCAGCCCACCAGGAACCAGGCTGACTGGCTCCTCCACCCAGGCTGTGAGTCACCCCTCCTGGCTGCGTGAGCAGGGCATGCCCATGCGAGCTCCAGGGCGCCGGGGCCGAGTAGGGAGATAATTACACTTCCTGCCGCCTGCCAGGGAAGGCAGGAAATCTGCGGCGGGTCGAGCAGGTTAGGGTCGTTAGTCAGACGGTCAAGAGGTGATGGACAAGAATGCTGCTGGCCGAGCGAAGGAGTTCAGGAGGGAGGAGAGACCAGAGCCCAGGGCGCTCACAGGACCCAGCATTAGACCAGAGTCTGGGGCTGTGGAGAGACCAGAGTCTGGGGCTGTGGAGAGACCAGAGTCTGGGGCTGTGGAGAGACCAGAGTCTGGGGCTGTGGAGAGACCAGAGTCTGGGGCTGTGGAGAGACCAGAGTCTGGGGCTGGGGAGAGACCAGAGTCTGGGGCTGTGTGGAGAGACCAGAGTCTGGGGCTGTGGAGAGACCAGAGTCTGGGGCTGTGGAGAGACCAGAGTCTGGGGCTGTGGAGAGACCAGAGTCTGGGGCTGTGGAGAGACCAGAGTCTGGGGCTAGGGATAGACCAGAGTCTGGGGCTGGGTACTCACGTGATGTCGCTGCGCTGGTAACATCCCTGCAGAAGACAGGATATGAGGTCTCCCAGGAACTCTGTGTCCTGCTTCAACAAAGCTTCCTCTAGCTCCTAGAGAGAGGGAGGGAGAACGAGGGGGGGAGAAAGAGAGGGAGGGGGAGAGAGAAAGGAGGGGGTGGGAGAGAGGGAGAGACAGCAGGAGGGTTAGGTCAGTCACTGCTCTGGCGGTGTAGAGTTCTACACACGACCAGGGTTTAACAAACATGCGACCAGATCGGACCTGAAGGCAGCATATAACATTTTACTACTGCCATTCGTCACAGCTGGCTGAGCGCACAGCCCACCATGGTGCACACACACAGTCTGACTACAACAGTGGGATCCTGGGGAAATTTACCAGCTTTCAAATAGAGTTGGACAGCTTTAAATGAAACAACATCTCTACTGTACTCTCTCTGCTTGCATCACTTTTTTGGGGGGCAAGGGGATTGGACTTCAAAATCAAAAGTTGGAGCCATGAGAGTCAACACAGGCTGTTAGTAAAATATCTCCTCTGCAGAGCGGGTCAAACCGACTTCAGGTGTGTCCCCGAGTTTGTGTGTGTGTGTCTGCGTGGACCACGCTTTGTGGCGGACAACCCCAGGGAATTCTCGAGTTCTTTGAGGGGTCTTTTCTGCCAGTGGTTGGAGCCCAGGTTCAAGTTCCACCCTGACCCCTCTCCTGCCTGGCATTGTGCTGAGGCCATTGATGCTCGGCGGAGCGGCAGTAACAGGGAGGGCCGGCGCTAAAGCCCTGAAAGAGCCTGGGGGAGGAGACAGCAGGAGACCTGGGCCGCCACACGGACACGCCCCCACGCCTCGGCCGGCCAACCACACCCCGGCACCTCAATCCAGTACCCAGCATGCTCACTCACTGCACGGGCTACCCAGAGGCAGGAGGAGGAGAGGGAGGGGATGGGAGAGAGGGAGAGAGAGAGAGAGCGGAGGGAGGAGAGGGTGGGGATGGATGGATGGAGAGAGAGAGGGAGGAGAGAGAGAGAGAGAGGGAGGAGAGGGCAGCAAATGCAAATGCAAAGTGCTCCATCAGCCAAGTGTCTATTTCAGTAGAAAAAAACGTGTCCCTGAGATGCAAAGCAACCCTTCAGTGTTTGGCCGGTCCCCTATTCAGACAAGAATCTGCCTGCAGCTGACCAGCCAGCCCAACACCACCTCCCTCCTTCCCTCCCTCCTGACACACACACACACAATCTCACCTATGAACTCACAAAACAGCCTCGAAAACCCTGCTCACACACACCCACAACAGCCCCACTCTTCCTTTGAGAGAGAAAAAGCATGGCTGGCAATCCTAAATGACCTCCAGGAGGAGGAGGAGAAGAAGCCTGCTTCACTGAGCCCCCCCCCGCCCCCTCCCTCCTTCCATCCCCCTCCCAGCAGGCCCAGCCTCAGGCTGCCTCACAACAACCTCCCTGCCCCAGCCCCAGCCCCAGCCTTCCCCAGCCCCAGCCCTCCCTGGCCTCAGCCTTGGCCTCATCTCTCCAGAGAGAGCAGAGAGAGCCTGGGGGTCAGAGGGGGTCAGCGTGCACACCTCCCGGCTGGGGAGAGGAAGCCCGGGGCCAACCAGTCAGCAGGATGGAAAACAGGGGGAGGGAGGGAGGGAGGGGGGGAGAGGGAGAGAGGGAGGTTGAAAAACAGGATAAGATGAATGTTGCTTCTTGTGGTAAGAGAGAAGACAGCCCTCAAGACACACTGCCTTCCCAGCCAGCCAGCCAGAACAGTCATGCTGCAGCGGTAACATTTCCGTGGAGATAGAGGCCCCCCCCCCTCTCTCAGGCTGATTCTTATCACGGAGAGTGATTCTTCAAAAAGCAAGAGTTCATTAAGCTTTCTGGGCACATTCTAATGACCAATTTGAAGAGCTATTGATCAATCTGCCCAGGGTGGCACGTGAGACAGACTGTAATGGATCTTCACGATCAAACTCGATATGAAGGCTGCCGGGAGGGAAGGAGGGAGGGGGTGGGAGTGTGGGCGTGCAACCTCGAGGAGACCTGGGCCCGCTGGGAGAGGAGGAAACCACCTCGCTAAATAACCGCTCTGTGTGCCTGCGTGGTGTTTTTTCAGAACAGCCCGCGTTTATTTCCACTTGATTTGGGTCGTCGTGAATCCAAGTTGTGAATCCAATGTTTGGGGGCCAGGCTACCGGGGTTAGGGCCTCTGTCCTCCTGAGAGGGAGGGAGGAAGACAGACTGAAAGTGTGACAGAGATCCTGTGTCACGCTCACACAGGCTCTCCTGCTCCCCCCTGACAGGTCTGACTGGCCGGACCCAGGAGCGAGGCTGGGGCTGGGCCAGGGCCCAAGGAGAGGAGAGAGGGCCATCCATCAGAGATAGGCTGCACTTTGATCACACTTCAAACCAGGGGCCAGCCTGGGGAGGAGAGAGGGAGAGAGGGAGAGAGGGAGAGAGGGAGAGAGGGAGAGAGGGATGGAAGGGAGGGAGCCTTTTGGATTAAAACCGCCCCGCTCCACCTTTGAAGTGCCACTTGGAAGCTCCGATGGGTAAGAAGGGGGAATTAATGTGCTGCTGCGAGTTCTCTCTCTCTCAGAGTGTGGATGTGTATGGCGCACAGACACACACGTGTGCTCAGGCCACAGTGTGATCAGGGCCTTACGGGGGCGACCAATCAGGCTGCAGCTGGAGCACAAAGATCATATCTGTAGTCAGACTGAGGAGAGGCCGTTCAGAAAAACAAAGAGGGCTGTTCCGCAGAGTTAGCTCAGTGGGAACCAACATGAGAGTTACAGTGAGTCAACGCTTTTAACGATGAGCCACACTGTTCAGCCCTGCCTAGACAACCCTGGTTCAGTACTGGGTCACACTCGCCTCTCTCTCCCTCCCTCCCTCTTCTCCCCACCCCACCCCTTCCTCTAATCTCCCCTCCCTCCCCCCTAGTTGTATCCCCTCCCTCCCCTCCGGTCTTGTCCTCTCCCATCACCTCACCTGTCCTCTGTTCTCTGTTCTCCCCTCTGCAGGCCTAGCGATGCTGTCTGGTGCAGCAGCAGAGCAGCGCTAGGCCGACACAAGCCCAGACGCCTCCCAGACTCCTGCAGCACAGAGCACGGCTCTCCTGAAGAGACACGCATCCCTGCTGATCCCCGGTCTGATTCCTTCGCCAGGGGCTTTCAGTCCCGCCCGGCTGCCATCTTTCTGGGGGAGAACTCTGCTGAGTTCAACACAGCTCAAAGGACCCTGACACATTTTCACTCCGAAGCAGTCTTCCTGTCTTACAGTCTGCCTCTGCCACAACAGTCTGCCTCTACAGTCTGCCTCTACAGTCTGCCTCTGCCACAACAGTCTGCTCTACAGTCTGCCTCTGCCACAACAGTCTGCCTCTACAGTCTGCCTCTACAGTCTGCCTCTGCCACAACAGTCTGCCTCTACAATCTGCCTCTGCAGTTCACCTCTGCCTCACAGTCTAAGAAAGGCTGTATTTTCACACCGTTCAGAGCTCCTTCAGAGCCAGTCCCTCTCTGCAGTCTGGAGGAGTACCGCCGTGTTCCCTCCCAGCCAGCCTGGTCAGGGGACGCTTCCTCGGGCTTCTCCACTCGACACTGGCTCACCCAGACACTGGCTCACCCAGACACTGGCTCACCCAGACACTGGCTCACCCAGACACTGGCTCACCTGGACACTGGCCCTGTTCACACCTGCATTAACATGCACCCAGGGTGATCTGATCACAAGCAGGCAGCCCTCAGTCAGACGGTTCACACCTGGCGTTTCAATACGTCTCCACATGGCTCTGGAGAGACCACTCAGGATGGGATCTCTCTTCCCCTCTCTGTATGCAGATGAACACAAAGGCCCACATCTTTTCCGTTAGCAGAGTCTAAATAGAGTGTGTTTTAACCGCCCGAGGCAGCGATGCACTTCCTAGTCTGCTGGAAATTTAAAGAAGAAGAAATCTAAACAATCCAGAGAGGGTCTATTCCTCCAGACAAACCAAGTCAGAACTTGAAACGTTAAGGTCTGTGGAAGCCTGAGAACGACCATTCATTTGAAGGGAAACATGGAAACCATGCAGGACAGTGGACCCCGAGGACCAGGATTGAACACCCCTGACGTACAACACTGCTCGAAGACCCAGACCGCCTGGCATCTCAACCTGTCCTGGGTGCGTTCACACCTGGAAGTTCCACAGCAGACCTGGTCCCTCCAGACGCATGATGCCCCCCCGGTGTGAAGAATACTCCTGTCTCCACCCCCCCCGCCACCTCTCTGCCGTGAGGGAACACAGGAACCAGCCTCAGAGCTGGGGACAGAGCAGAGATATGAGCTCCCTCCTGCTGTCAGTCACACATCACACTGTTAGATAAGACCGAGACTTTTCTCTCCCCAGGCTTGTTTCCTGACCAGGAGAACAGACGTGCTTGGTGTCCATACTAGGGGTCGACCGATATGCGATTTTTAGGACCGATGCCGATAATTACAGATCAAGTAGACCGATAACCGATATCTTGAACCAATATATGTCTAGTGTAAAAGTTAAAATGAATGTCAGATTTAAGAATAAAAAGGCCTCTGACAAAGACTCTCTTTAAATTATTTTAACCATATCTTTAATTCTGAGAACTGTTAAACATTAATATTCATAATAATAACAAAAACATAAAAAGTGCAGGGAGCATCCAGCAGAGTTCTGTAAACATTTGGTAAAAACTGTCTTAATTTAAACCACAACAAGCAACAATAAACAAATAATGGAAAATAAATATAATAGTTCCCTGAAGTTTTATAAGATAATACAATGGGTAACAATTAGTAGTCCCAATCCAGCAGCACCAGGTTGTGGTGCAGGAAGCCAAAACTAATATATATTATTTTATCGGCAAATCGGTTTTGAAAATTACCGATAAAAATGCTTAATAATGGCGCCGATAATCTGCCACACCGATAATCGGTCGACCCCTAGTCCATACCGGGACAGCGGGCCCACCAGCAGGAAAAGGGAGGTACCACAGCCAAGGTCACCACAGCCAAATGACTGGTTGTCTTCCGAAGATAAAGATCCTCAGTTATTCCAGTTACTGCTAACTGTCCTGTTGAGTGCTAATCTTGTGTGTGTGTGTGGTGTGTGTGTGCTGTGTGTGTGTGTGTGTGTGTGTGTGTGTGTGTGTGTGTGTGAGTATGAGTGTGTGTGTGAGAGAGAGAGAGAGGTCTGTGGCACCAGGGTACAGGGCAGCCTTGATAAGACTAGCTGATGGCTGCGGGTTCATATCAGGCTCCCCAGGGCTCCTCCTGCCCCAAACAGCCAGTGGTATCAGGGGCTGGGCTGGGGGGCAGCCTCTCTCCATGGCCCTGCCGTTAACAGCCCCACCAGGGCCTGTCTGCTGGAGGAGAGCGTGGGGGAGGGGAGGCCTGTGTTGTGTGAAGTCTCTTTTCTCCTCTCTCTCTTTTCTCACCTCCCCCACTCCCCCCCTTTCCCTCTCTCCTCACCTCCCCCCCTTTCCCTCTCTCTCCTCACCCCCTCCCCTCTCTCTCTCTCTTGTACATCCGCCCATCTGATCCCTCTCCGCTCAAACACCACACAGGAAGAGTCTCTCAGTGCCACGCTGCTGAGAGAGTAATGGATATGGGCTATCGTTCTGAGTAACGGAGAGATTAGAGCTGTTGGCTGACAAGTAGCTCCGTCTCCGCCTCCTCGGGCCTCTGACGCGTTTATTGGCTCCAGGGCGTCGGGCCGGCCAATCACACCTCCGATAGAGGACTGTGAGGTCCTGAGGCTGGCTCATTAACGTAGTTATAACCCCCATGCTAACTGGTCTGAGCTCCATTTGGCTCTGTTTACAGTCCCCTGACTGAACGATGCTAGACAGGATGAGGGGTTTGGTGCTTCTGGCGACTGAAGTCTTTTCGTAGGTCGTTTCACCTCAGGGGAGTTTGCAACTGAAAGAGTTGAGCGACGACTGTACACACACAAGGACACGGGGAAGTAACTCGTACACATGCTTCGGGCCACAGACTGTACACTCGCAGACTGGAAAACATGATGCAAAGAGCCCACACTGAGCCCGCTTGAGTTTATTACAGAGTCAATGTCAGGGCCAGGTGTGACAGGTGGCTGGGGGCCAGGGGAGATGAGAGGGTAGAACTGGGCAGGGAGGGAGGGAGAGAGGGAGGGGGGGAGAGAGGGAGGGAGGGAGTAAGGGAGGGAGGGATTCTTCCTGGGATGAGATCATATGGCCAGGCAGAGGCAGACAAAGAGAGAGGCCAGGCAGAGGCAGTGGCCCCTGGATCAGGAGGATCATCAAGCACAGGAGATGGGAGGCCAGGAGGCCAGGCCTCGTCCTCTCAGCCTACCCAACGCCTGCCTGCTTACACGGTAAACACATTCAACTTCCTCTCAGAGCTGAAGTTTCCTGCCAAGCTGACAACCCGATGGGCTCATTTCCCCCTGCACACACACGCGCGCCCACACAAACACACGCGCACACACACACGCGTGCCCACACACACACGCACACACACACACCTCACAGACCATTAACATTAGTCTGCTGGCCCTTGGTTCCTGAGCTGTATGGTTCCAGGGAGTGAAGGGAAGTAGAGGGAGGGGAGTGAGGGAGGAAGGGAAAGGGGGATGGAGGGAGGGAAAGGGGGGTGGAGGGAGGAAGAGCAACACAGCAGATGGTGGAGGAGAGATGATGCTTCACCATCCTCTTCTGTCTGGGGACTTTAACACAAGCTAATGAGACCTAACAAGGCTGCTGGTCAGAGCAGGTTTACCTCTGTTACCTCCTTGACTCTGCACGGATCACTGTGTGTCACTCACTTCCTCTGTGTCGTCAAAAGAGGAAGTCAAGTCACAAGCTTCAGTTTGACTCTTTCTGACAAGGGTTGACTCCTCTTGAAAACATCCTTCCCCCTTTCTCTAAACTGCTTCCAAAGCGGAGCTCTCAGGCCCTGCCCACACTTGCGTGTATACCCGAGCAGCTCTCAGGCTCCGCCCCACTTGCGTGTACACCCGAGCAGCTCTCAGGCCCTGCCCACACTTGCGTGTACACCTGAGGAGTTGCATAACCCTGAATCCCCTCCCAGGCAGGAAGCCAGCAGCACAACACACCTCTGGAGATGTCTGCCCAACAGACTACAGCCTCTGGAGATGTCTGCCCAACTACAGACTACAGCTGACATACAGAAACACACTAAACATTTGCCTCACCCATGTGCCTTTTCCCTCTACCCAATCCCCTCTGTCTCCCCCTTCTCTCTCTCTGTCTCTCCCCTCTGTGTCTCTCTCTCTTCTCTGGTAGGGGCGAGGCTGGAGGGCTGGGGTGAGGCTGGAGGTAGGGCGAGGCTGGAGGTAGGGGTGAGGCAGAAGACTGATGGTGCAACTGCAAGTCATGAGTGGATAAACTAGAGGACATGAAAAGGAGGAGGCTGGGTGGAGAGGCTAGAGGAGGCAGAGAGGCTGGACGGAGTGGGAAGGGTTTGAGGCTGTTTAAAGAGGCTAAGAGAAGGGAGAGCGAGGCAGCCCCTAGACTGGAGACAGCCAGAGGAAGCCATGGGGAGCTGGAACAATGGAGCTGGCTGAAACAAACCCTGGAGAAAGTGCCCCCCACCCACACCCCCCCACCCCCCACACTCCCCTCACCCCACCCACCCCAACTACCCCCTATGTGAAACCATCTGATGCATGTACTGCTGTTCTCACTTGTCAATCAAGGATGGGGGAGGGGAGGGGCCCTGACGACGTGCTGTGGTGTGGTTGTTATGGTTGTTCCAGACACAGAGCCGAGCAGGGCAGAAGAATGTGTGTGAGTATTAATGAGGGATCTGGACCCTTCAGGGGTTACAGGGTGTGAAGGAGGTGGTTTGGGGCTGTGACGTGAAGCAGGGTGTGTGTGTGTGTGTGTGACAGGAAGATGTGCAGGGAGGGTGTTGGAGGAGAGTGTGTGTGTGACAGGAAGATGAGCAGGGAGGGTGAGTAGGAGAGAGCGAGAGAGCGAGAGAGCGAGAGAGCGAGAGAGAGAGAGAGAGGAGAGAGAGCGAGAGAGAGAGAGAGAGAGAGAGAGAGAGAGAGAGAGAGAGAGAGAGATGCAGGGCAGAAGGACCTGCTCTGGCAGGACGCAGGGCTGAGACAGGAGGATCAGACAGGGCCTGGCAGAGCTGAAAGGCTCATTGTTGCAGTGTGGACGTCCTCCTGCAGCCCTCACAATGCAGCAGGCCAGCGCAGGGTTAAAAGGTAGAGCGCTCAAGCTGCAGGCTGCTTGGGCCGGAGACCACTGATCCCTTCTGAAACACGGCCTGCTGACCTAGCGCGTATTGATGGCCTGGATCTCACCATCAATGATCACTTCCTCCTTAAAAACCCCAGGCCAGCGCGGGGAGGGGGGAGGGAGCGACGGGCCCCCTCGGACATCAAAGCCCTGTAATTCAAGCCAGACATCACCAGCACACTTTAAGTGGCCGCTATCTCCTGCCGTAACCCGGGCAGTGGGAGCTGGGGGGACCACAGGGGTGAACGGGCTGAGACTCCATCCCTCTGGCCTGGCCGGGCGGTGGGCCACATCAACCAGACAAGAGACCCAGAGCTACCAGGCAGCCCTCTCTGGCAGATAGAACACAACTAAATCTTCCTTTCATGGCAAGGGGCCTCCAAAAACCAAATCTCCAAGCTAGGACAAGCCCAGGCCCAGCCCCAGCCCCCAGCCAGGCCCCAGCCCAGCCCCAGGCAGGCCCCAGCCCCCAGCCAGCTCCCTCCCAGCAGCACCCAGTCAGAGCAGGGCACCTCCAAGCTCCAGGGGAAGGAAGAGAGGAAAAGAGAGGGAGGGAGAGAGAGAGAGAGAGAGAGGGAGAAAGAGAGAGAAAGAGAAAGAGAGAGGAAGAGAGAGAGAGAGAGGAAGAGAGAGAAAAGAAAGAGAAAGAGAGGACAAGAGAGAGGGGAAGAGAGAGAGAGAAAGAAAGCCACCATCTGGGGTTTAGTCATGGTGATGCCAGGGCTGGGGCTGCTGGGGGCTTGGAGAGAGGGGATGAGGCTGGAGGGGATGAGGCTGGAGGGGTTGCCTGGGTTGGGGTTGCCTGGACTGGGGCTGTAGCTGTTCAGGGATTGGGCTGTCGGGAGCTGGAGTGCACACTTCAGGGGAAAGACTGGAGAGTTGGGAGGCAGAGCTTGTGTTGTCAGTGGAGACGGCAGCCTCGCCTGATCTCGCCTCCCCTCCCTCCCCGGCACCCTAATCTGCTGACTGGCTTTGTCGGCCCACTGTTAATCGATTCACCCTCAAAGCAAATTAGTACCCGGCTCCCATCCTTCTCTGCCTGTCTCCAGTTTAATAAACGGCCACAAAAAGAGGCCAATTTCCCTGGAGCGCCGTCCAGATAGGATCAGACAGTTGATGAAGATGTATGGAATCCGACGTGATGTTCCTCCAAAACACCAGCACATGCCGGGGCAGGCTGGCACAGGAGAGGAGGAGAGGGGGTTGAGAGGACAGGAGAAGAGGAGGAGAGGGGTAGAACAGGACAGGAGAAGAGGAGAAGGGTTGAGAGGACAGGAGAAGAGGAGGAGAGGGGTAGACAGGACAGGAGAAGAGGAGAAGGGTTGAGAGGACAGGAGAAGAGGAGGAGAGGGGTAGACAGGACAGGAGAAGAGGAGGAGAGAAACTGGGGGGCTCAGAGGAAGAGAAGGGTAGACAGGACAGGAGAAGAGATGCTGGGGGGTTGCAAGGAGAGGAGGAGAGTAGCAGGGGAGTTGAGAGGAGAGGAGGAGAGAAGCAGGGGGGGTTGAGAGGAGAGGAGGAGAGAAGCAGGGGGGTTGAGAGGAGAGGAGGAGAGAAGCAGGGGGGTTGAGAGGAGAGGAGAGTAGCAGGGGAGTTGAGAGGAAAGGAGGAGAGAAGCAGGGGGGGTTGAGAGGAGAGGAGGAGAGAAGCAGGGGGGGTTGAGAGGAGAGGAGGAGAGAAGCAGGGGTGTTGAGAGGAGAGGAGGAGAGAAGCAGGGGGTTGAGAGGAGAGGAGGAGAGAAGCAGGGGGTTGAGAGGATGTGAACAGGGACAGGGAAGGGCATCGAGAAAGAGAGGGGGGGTCTGGCCAGCCCAGCTGCTGGAAGGCCTGGGTAATGAAGGGCACATCCTTGAGGACCCTGTGGTGACAGGGAAGGCTGGCTGGATGTGGAGGCTCCAGGATTCGAGGGCTTATTGAACAGCTCTACTGCCAGAGAGCCAAACAAACAAAGAGCAGAGCAGGACATGAAGGGGACGGACAGACAAACATTTCCCCCCAAGGCCTTCTTTCAGCCACTCAGGACTGTGATTCGCTCCTCCACCTCCTCTCTCCTACCTCTCTCTTTCGCTCATCAGCGCCCCCCCCCCAAACACACACAAACACATGACCCCTCTTTTCACCCTCTCCCTTGGCCTTGAGACTGGGAGCCAGTGACAGTGAAGTGTAACACAGGAACAATGTGCAAGGAACCGTTTTGTGAGCTCTGCCAAGACGAGAAGAAGAAAACAGCAGCACAGAGAGAAAGGAAGAGCTCCCCGCCACACCACCTCCCCGCCACGCCGCCTGCCCAGCTCCCCACCTCGCCAGCTCCACGCCGCCTCCCCACCTCCCCACCTCCCCAGCTCCCCACCACACCGCCTTCCCGCCACCTCCACGCCGCCTCCCCAGCTCCCCGCCACGCCAGCTCCAAGCTGGATCACTGCGTTTGTTAATATCCAGCCCGGTAGCGGTTTCACAGGACACAAAAGTTCTGCGCTCAACGGTGACATTCATAAAAGGGGCTGCTTGGGACGGTATCGGGTTTGTTTCCAACCCTTGGCCAGAGAGCTTCCTGTCCAGTCAGCCATCCCTGCTCCCCCCCTCCTCCTGGCCTGGGCTCCTCTTACCTACAGATCCTCACGGCCAGGGGACCTGAGTCACTGCACAGCGGACACATGACCAGGCCTGATGTAGTATTAAAGGGAACACACAACGCCTCACCCAGCAAGCCTCCTGGATTTAACCCTCCACATGTGTACACAAAATGAAAACGTTTGTACCGAGTCTGTACCTCTGTCCTTCAAACAATAGACAGATCTGGACTTTACAGTAAGCTCTCTCTCTCTCTCTCTCGTCAGAAAGGCTGGGCAATTTCTGCTGATTGTGGCGGCTGACTCAGACAGGACCAGGCCTGAGAGAGGCAGGACTCCAGAGCTGTGAGGGGTGGAGCTTGCTGTGTCCACAGCCCCACGCTGACCACCAGGAAGTCCTGGAATGTTGACACGGACACCCGAACTCAACTCAGACACACACACGACACTCCGTCAATACCAGAGAGGAGTCCACTCCATCACAACCAATGACAGCTACTTCCTGGCCCGCCTCCCCCACCTCTGGATCCCTCCCCCACCCCAGACCTAGGTAAGCCTAACTGGCAACCAGCAGACAAAACAACTACTTACAGAAACAGAAAAATAACATAAAATGCCCAAAACACAGACTTGGCATTCATAACACAAGTTTCATCAAAAACAGTAGGAACTACCTCGAGATAAAAGCATGTTTTTCTCATCGGCTGCCGACAGCAAACATGCGTCAATCGGCAGCTTGGACTGAGACAACAGGGTGGACACACACTGGCACGTGAAACTACAGACCATCGCTCCCCCAGTCCAGTCGTGGCTGCTGGTATGCACCGTGAAGTCTAATAAACATGGCCGAGTTCCCCCCTCCTGCCCAAACAAGAGCCAGGCTCCATTCTGTAAAGGTGTCCCTGGTGTTCCCTTCTCACAGACCTGGGGAGGCCAGTCACAGCCCTCTCCTGGGTCCAAACCCAACCTGGGCCCTCCACAAAGACCTGGGGAGGCCAGTGACAGCCCTGTCCTGGGTCCACACCCAACCTGGGCCCTCCACACAGACCTGGGGAGGCCAGTGACAGCCCTCTCCTGGGTCCAAACCCAACCTGGGCCCTCCACAAAGACCTGGGGAGGCCAGTGACAGCCCTGTCCTGGGTCCACACCCAACCTGGGCCCTCCACACAGACCTGGGGAGGCCAGTGACAGCCCTCTCCTGGGTCCACAACCAACCTCGGCCCTCCTCAAAAGACCTGGGGAGGCCAGTCTTGGGCTTGCATTTTTGCCCCGAGATTTCGCATAATTTGTGGCCCTGTAGGGAACATCTCGGAGCTGGAAAGTGGAACATCAGTCACCTTTAGCAGGAAGTCTCTCACAGCCTGGGTTATCACACCATCCCACGCCAGCAGGCAGCAATACATCCCATCCAAACTGCTACTCTCCTTCAGGACTCATATTTCAGGCCTATCCCTTTAGAGCAGGTCTAATAGTGGACCGGTCCAACATGCCCGACCACTACTGTTACCCAGCGAAACCTGCCGTGGAGCCACACAACCCTAACCTGCAGAGCGGGTCTGGACACCAGTCGTGTGGATGTTTAGACGGTGTCACACGAGGGGACATTGGGGACCTCAAGTCTATGCTCTATGGAGGAGCAGAGGGGCTTGTCCCCTGCCAGTCCTCTCAGCTGATCATTGACTCAGACCAGGTGACACGACCAGGTGACACAGACGCAAGGCCACAACAAAGACCTAGATCCTCTTAGATTTGGATTTGTGAGCCATTTAGTGAGGCAGGCCACCTGCTATTTTGAGCATGTAGCCTTTTAAGACACAGGTTAGGGACTAAAAACAGCACTGTTAGACCAGGTCAAGCCACCAGACTGACCAGAGCAAGTCTTGATTGGAATACAACTGGATTTCATAACACGGATATTTATGCATCGTTGTTTGAAAGCACAGGGATTGATTATTGGGCTGCAGGAGAGTCTTGACCTTGGACAAATCTAGACAGAAGATCAAACATCTAAATATTCTAAGTGTCACCGTCAGAATACGCGATCCATCAAATAAAATGATGCCACTAGAAATCCTCCTCGGTGAATGCAGCCGCCGCAGTAGCACATGTGATCTGAACCTAGTGATGCGGTTAAAGATGGATAACTCATTCGCTCGCAGCTGCGGGACGCGGACCGCGTAAAAACAAACGGTGCAAGACGAAAGAGCTACAGTTCGAGACAAACAGAGGGGTTGGGGGGGAAATAACGAATAATCATTTTCACCTATTAGATTGCAGTTAATGTTACACCGTCGTTTGATTCACTGATAAGAACCCGGTTTACTAATAGAAAAAACAACAATAGATTAAGATCGGCAACTTTCCTGTAAACTCGGGGTGATGCGCGCCCCCCCCGCTCCACAACCACTCATCAAATAACAAAGCGATGCCTACGTGTTTGTATCTCCTGAAGGGGGTTGGGGAGGATGAGTGATGGGGACTTGTGATGCGTGATGTTGACCTTTCCCATTTTCTCAAAGTAGCCTACAATCATTCCTCGATGGATCACAACAATGTTATAGCTTAACTGCGTAGCAAACAAGTATCTAAATTGAGGGTAGATTTACTGCACGCGATATTCAGAAGAAAATTTAAAAAGACGGGCGATATAAAGTAATAGTATGTAACATATAATAAGAAATCAATCTTGAGTGTACCGATACAGCGAGGATCGCCGACTCTGGAAGAGCTTATCTCTACGTACTTTACAGAAAACGCGCATTTAAACTAACCGTTTGATGGGAAAACAGGGTTAAAGGAAACAATGCATCAATGGCAACTGCGTCCCCGTCTACCCTGGGCAGATGGCTTGCAAGTGCAAGACAATAAAACTAAAAACTCGTGTACTTGAATTAGCAATTACTTTAAAAAACATTAATTGGATGCAACATGAGTAGATACCGCCCACTGTATTTATTCACAACTTCACGTGTAATGTATTGCTTTATCTAAAGCCATTATAGAAGTACTCAAAAGTATAGTAGTCAAATTGACTGTCTTATCGCTTTATTACTGTTGTTAAACTTTGCCGCTACCTTCAATACAAAAGACTACTAGTGTTCGATTGTGGACATAGCAATTTAATAATCGCAAGATGAAGATTTTCACCAAATAAAAACAAACAGGTCGTACCAACCACATGGTGGCTGGTGCAATTTCTACTGGTCAGTTTACTATAAAACACCACTCACAGCATCCAATATTAACTCTTGATGGTCTATATTTTCGGTGTCTTCGTAAAGCACAAGCCAGCGATTAGCACTTCAATTATAGTTTTAAGTTGGAATTGCTGTCTCATAACATTTGCCAGTAAGCTAGCCTTCTTGGCTAACCCATTAGCTATCTATCTAGCTCGTTTGGTAAACACACAAGTTCTGAGTAGCTACTACTAGCTACGCTAGTTTGCTAGCAAGGAAACCTAGAAGCCGCAAGTTCGTTTGTAAACTGACAAACAAATACAGTCACACTGTTTGAGCAAACATGTAGCAAATAGCTTAAAGTGGCCAAATATCGGGCATTTCCTGTCACAATAAAAATATCACTTTAAACTTTATTTACCTCTATTTCAAAGTCTGGAAGGTTGAATGCTGTCCTGAACAACGAACAGAAGTGGGCTATGGCGGGGACTTCCCACCAAGACTGGATCTCTTCCACAGAAATTGTACATCCCTGGGACATTTTCAAACTGAAAATTGTGTTACTTTGTTTCTCACATTAGAAATAAATCCTCGATGTATGTGCGTAAAGTCTTCGTAATGTCTAACTCATTTCAGATATATGACAAAAGTTGCTGTTGTCGTTCCATTCAGTTGCCATTGCGACCCGTACTAGAGCGCTACAATCTGTTTCAATCAGAATTTCGCAAGAGCCGAACAGATGGGATGGCGCTACCATTATCTCAGCGCTAAGAACTGTAGGGGTGTTCAGATGGTCACGTAGTCTGCTAAAGTAAACGTAAATAATCGTGGGGATCTTTATATTGGTAATTTACAAATTATAAAATAATGCATACGTTTGACTGACACGATTTTGCTACATAATCTTCTTGCTTTGGTCAAATATTTTTTTGCAGCCATCACTGCCCCTTCGGTCTGATAGACTAGTCCTCAATTAAAGGGAATGCGCGTGTTCAAGACAGTCAACATTTCAGCCTTCGGAGCAGAGCGTTACTTGAAAGAAGTTAGACAATAAAGTATTAGAAATCCACAATTAAGTAAAAGTGGTTTCATTTTTGAGTTACTGAATAGGTATTGTATGACCTTTGTCTTTGCTCTATGTTATGGAACTATAAGCGTAATAACTCAAATATCATTTTGACTTTAGAGGCATGCTCAGGTGTGAAACAATAACGACTATTCGTCCTACAGCTTAGTAGGTAGGTAGCTACTGAATGTAATCATCTTATATTATATATGTCAACCCAGTCATCGGTGGAGTAAAGTTTAGAATGTAAAGCTTTAGCTCCCCCCATCGTAGAGTGGACAAAGCACATGTAATGGGTCGGGACATTAGAGTTGGTGACTGACCGCTGGCCTGAATCTATGCTTATTACAGCCTGTTTGTTTTACAACAACAAAAAAAATGAAATTTTAGACTGGTAATATGTGCATCTACACTCCACCACATATTCCCCTTGAGAAAATCTGTTGACTGCTAATTTCACCCAATTTATTCTGAACACACAATTAACAATCAAAGAAGATGAGGAATCCGTGATCATCAGTTATTGTCGGTTGATAATTATTGACGGTGTGGACTACAGTAGGCCTATAAGAAAATAGGTCGCGTTTGTAAACCTGTATTCTCCGAAGGGGGGGGGGAGGGGACTGGGCGATTGAGTAGTCACCTCAGGCATGGCAGTGGGCAGCTAACTATCACGACTGTCACGGTGGTGATGGGTTTAGGTCCTCTGGGAACCTCACCCTTCAGCACTTTGACGTTGCTAGGAGACAGAGCAATGTGTTGTCCAGTGTGCTGGAGCCAGGCACAGTCAGGTACTGCTGTAAACCAGTCAACAAACTGTTGGTGTGGAATGTGCACAGACATTAAAGTTCCTGAGTACAAAAAGCAGAATATATTCGGACTCGAACTGTTACACATGTCAATTCAATACTCGTTGCAAAATACAAAGTAAATGTGTAATTAATAATAGCCTATTGTAGTTCTAGTAGCCAGTTCTGTAACAACAGTCTACATTGTTAAGTTGCAAAATACACTGCAGAGAATGAATAATAATTAATAAATGATTGTAATAAGGAGTGGTGTCCAGGATGTTGGCTGTGTGAGGAAGGAGTCCTCAAATCTTTGGGTTCCAGGCTTCCCAAAGCTCTACAAAACAACTAGCTATACATAAACCTGGACTGCAGATGGAGTTGCATAGCAGAAAAAGAGATGGGGAGAAGGTAGAATATAAGTTCCAGATACCTCAAATATGTACCTGTCTTGACATGTGTTGTTTGCAACATCCATTTTGGTTTTGTCTTCATTCTCCTTCACCTCAGATGTGCTTGACTCCGTTCCACAGAAAAAAGGAGGATTTTGGTTGAACATCATCACACCACAAGTTAGTCATATCTGTTTAATGATAGCACCACGGTCGGTTCAGTACATTTGGAGACTCACGGCTAAATGTATGTTGGAGGCCCTCCAAATCCTTCCATCTTTCAGAAATAAATAAAAAGCACTTGAAACAACCACGATTCCTAACCTTTTCATGTGTACAACAACACAGACTTTCTCTGCCCGTCTTGATTGGTGGACTAGAGTATAGTGATGTGACGGTTATGGAGGCCCCGCCTCCTAGCCTGTGGCTCCAGGCGGTTGCCTATAGAGTCTTTTCCCTTTTTTTTGCCACTGGGGTCCAGAACAAGGCGGTTAGAAACACTGTACTCACAAACCCTGATCTGGTTGATGCATACTCTATATCTCAACGTCTGACATCAAGCTCGCCCAACTGACAAACTAATACATGGACTCAAGTTATGATGCCAAACTGACTGAGTCCACAATGCTTGGATCGGTAAACATACTGTATTCATTTAACAGATGCTTCTATCTAAGACAGACAGGTGGGGATTTGAACCTGTTGATCTGCAGAGGAACGCATCATCACTGAGATCTACCCATGGTCTGATCCTGTCTGATCAGTATCCAGGTCTATAGCTCATGTCTGTATAGGTGATATCAGTCTCTGATGTACTCATAACCAGTAGTGAAGGGGTGTGTGGTGCCTGCAACCCGACACCAAGCATCTGGGGGCCACTTCCACCCAACGCGACAAACGAGGAGCGCTCTCCCATTGGACGATTCTGAAAGGCTCGCCAGCCAGCAAGAAAAAGACAATCCGCTACACTATACGCTCAGTCGGTGGGCACAGGGCAACTCACGAAATACCAGAATGTAAAACACGTTAAAGAACCCTAAACATATTTTTGCTTTAAACTGTTATATGTTAAATATGTTATTTACGAGTTAACAAGTCTAACATATATGCCTAACTTAACACATGTCTTATATGCCCTTTTCAGACTTTAAAAGTGACCTTTTGTACTTTCACGATCAGAATATAATTGATGCAATTTCTGTTGCCCATTTCATGACAATGTATTTGCGTGAAGGAATTTCCATGTGAATATGACAAATGATCGTTTTCCTTAGTTGTTTTCCGAAATCAATACTTCAATCAATGCTCATAAATAGATAGCTGGAGGGCTTGAGCTTAATCAAGTTGTCATTTGGTTGCGGTCGCGCTTTTTCAATTGACAAATGTATATATTTAGTAGGCTATTAAACGGTTTAGTTTTTCCTTTATTTGGGCGTTTGTTTCACTCTTCAAGCCTTTAATTAAGTGGTGAATTGTCTGTCTTTATTTCTCTGGGAGAAATTGTGCCCTGGGGCTATTATGTAATGTCGGTCCCAGTGAATGGGGCTGCTGCTCATATGAAGGGCCTTTGTATTGCAGTTCAAATAGTCGGATTGTAAAACCAATATTTCTGCCCAGCATTATGACCTGACATGACTGGAGGGTTCAGTGTGTGTTCGCGTGTGTGTGTCTGTGGTGCTGTGTGCATTCAACGGCCGTAGAGTTTATGTCGAGTCGCGTTAAGCGAGAGCTGTGTTGCCGTGGCTGTGTCACAGAGAGTCACCAGGAGAGGGAGGGACTAGGAGACAATGCTGGTGTTTGTGCAACGGCCCCTGATCGGCGGCTGGCTCACTCAGATCGCTCTCGCTTGACTACCGTCGCTGCACACATTGTTGAAGTGAAAAGAAAAGTGGACAGCTTCATCCTATCTGCGGGATGCATTGACAAAGGTGAGCCCCCTCCCACCCACATCTTTCTCATAATATTTACGACACTTTTATTTCCCCGACTGTCAGTTGGATAAACTGTGTCGAGCGAGTTGGGTGATGTGGTGGGGTTGAGGGGAAAGCTGGAGGCTGGGTTTGGCGGCTGGTAGACACCATCGTCTGTGTTTTGGCAGGGGAACGGTGCGTGTGAAAGGAGCGGAGCTGAAAGAAAGTTTCACAGAGAGGCTCAGTGAAAGGCATGTGCAGAATGTGACGGGGCTCGAGCACCGTAGCCACAGAGCTCCAGGAACAGCAGAGGTACCGTTAGAAACGGGAGGAAACAGTTAGAAAGAGGAGGATGTGGTGATGGAGGAGAGGAGGAGAAGATAAATCAAGATTGAAGAAGGTGTCTGTATCAAGGTGAGATGAGGAATAAGTTCATTTTTTTCCCGAGGGAAGAGGGACGAGAGGATAGAGGTTTACAGTGGTAAAAATAGACAGACGGCGAATGGAGTTGGAGAGATTAAGAGAGAGATTAATTAGGGAGCTGAGAGTAGGAAGGAAGGAAAGAAAAAGAGGCAAGAGTGTTAGAAAGAAGAACAAAACCGGACTAGGAATGGAATTTGATAGCCGTGAACCTTTAATGGCCTGGATGGTATTATGATCTCACAAAAGCCTTTCTGGCCCAGATACAGTAGACTATTGTGAAAATCTAAGATTTTTTTTTCAAACCAATTCTACAAAAATCGAATCTCCGTTTCGGTGCTTTGTAAATTGGGCATTTTAAACATGGTCTAAGGAAACCGGTGAGCTCTTCATCTTTTAGTTTTGCCCTCCTTGCTAGACGACAGAGACTTCCTCTCTTATCCCGTTTAGCTGGCAGATTAGTGAGCTTAAGATGTTCTCTTCCAGCGTGGTGACAACAGGATATCCTGCTTTAGAATTGTGAATGATTACCTATACCTTCACATTCACAAGTCATTGTGTGGACACTCCCTTGTTTGATAGGCTACTTGTGTGCATCTCATGCACACTCCAGCCAAGCCATATAGTCACAAAGAGGGGTTTTATTACTTCAGTGAATAAACCCTTTTGTGTGAAGCAGAGCTTGTAGTACAGTGCATGTGTATCGTACTACCAGTTGGCAATGCAGGTGAGATATCATCTTGGCGCTGCTCTTCTGAGCCACAACATCACTGTGTTCTGTTTCTGATGGGACAGACCCAGGAACTTGAACCAGGCGTAGCTGTGCGGGGGGAAAAAACCCAAGCTCGAAGGCTGATCTAAGAGGACTCCCCCCCCCCTTCACCCTAGGTGGTTGGTGCCACATTACAGACGCTTGGAGATTCTGCCGGAGCCACGCTTGAGTGAGGGTGTGCTGCAGCTGGGGAGAGAGAGGAGGACGAGAGGGGCCCTGTGGTGCTGTGGTGGGGGCTGAGGGGCCGGAGAGGGCAGGAGCCCGGACGTGGAGGTGCACCGTCGTCAGGAGGGGGAGAGGAGAGGCCGAGGGCCTGGGATCCCAGCCAGAGCCAGGATGGCAGAGCACAACGTTAGGTAAACTACACTGTGTCTGTTAGATTCAGATGACCTCCCCACACTGCATGTCATCACCCTGATTTCAGCTGTGACTGAATCTGGACCAGATGACGATATCACATCGTCCACTGAGTCAAAAGAGAAAATATTGGATCATCATTAAACTATTACTTTAGTTATTATTAGTATATACTTAAACAAAGTGTATCTGGCTCTGTACTGAGTGTATATGCTTGTCTGTGTTCTTCAGTGAGAGGTTTTGTTCATGTATCCGTATCACATGGTTGGGCTTGCGTGTGTGAGTGTGTAAGCGTGCTTATGTGTGTGTGTGTGTTTATGCATGTTTGTGTTTTTCCTCCCTCTGTAGCCTCACTGCTAAGCTGATTAATGGGGGCGTAGCAGGACTGGTGGGCGTGACCTGTGTGTTTCCTATCGATCTGGCCAAGACTCGTCTACAGAACCAACAGGCAGCAACGATCTACAACGGGATGTGAGTGTTAAGCTCACAGCGGAGAGCTGTCAGACTTCTGAGTGGGGGGTGGGGGGGTGTGACTGTTTCAGCTCCTGGGATGGTGGGACTGTTTCAGCTCCTGGGATGGTGGGACTGTTTCAGCTCCTGGGATGGTGGGACTGTTTCAGCTCCTGGGAGGGGGGGACTGTTTCAGCTCCTGGGAGGGGGGGACTCCTCCTGGGTGGGAATCCTCAGATCAGAGCCTTGAACAAACTTGGCCCTCCTTAGCACCTCTTGCTGTGGGTGTAGTAACGTTGGCCCTCCTTAGCACCTCTTGCTGTGGGTGTAGTAACGTTGGCCCTCCTTAGCACCTCTTGCTGTGGGTGTAGTAACGTTGGCCCTCCTTAGCACCTCTTGCTGTGGGTGTAGTAACGTTGGCCCTCCTTAGCACCTCTTGCTGTGGTGTAGTAACGTTGGCCCTCCTTAGCACCTCTTGCTGTGGTGTAGTAACGTTGGCCCTCCTTAGCACCTCTTGCTGTGGGTGTAGTAACGTTGGCCCTCCTTAGCACCTCTTGCTGTGGGTGTAGTAACGTTGGCCCTCCTTAGCACCTCTTGCTGTGGGTGTAGTAACGTTGGCCCTCCTTAGCACCTCTTGCTGTGGGTGTAGTAACGTTGGCCCTCCTTAGCACCTCTTGCTGTGGGTGTAGTAACGTTGGCCCTCCTTAGCACCTCTTGCTGTGGGATGTAGTAACGTTGGCCCTCCTTAGCACCTCTTGCTGTGGGTGTAGTAACGTTGGCCCTCCTTAGCACCTCTTGCTGTGGGTGTAGTAACGTTGGCCCTCCTTAGCACCTCTTGCTGTGGGTGTAGTAACGTTGGCCCTCCTTAGCACCTCTTGCTGTGGGTGTAGTAACGTTGGCCCTCCTTAGCACCTCTTGCTGTTGGTGTAGTAACGTTGGCTCTCCTCCTGCTGTGATTAGGCTCCTACTATGGCTGTTTAGACGGTGCCAATCTGTGATGACAAAGTCTTGGTCTGTCTAAATGTGATTACAACTCTGATTCCAGATAGACTGTCTTAGGCCTAGCCTCTTTGACAGACTTAAAATATCAATGGCCTGAAGCTTTCTGTTAACTGACTTTAACTGTGGGATATCTAATAGTTGTTTTTTGTTTAACCTGGGGCTACAGAATAGGGCGATTGGTCCATGTTGGCTGGTTGTCTTGGGCTCTGTTTGTGTGCCGGAGCTGTAAATAAGGGTGTGGTGAGAAGATGAGAACAACATGTTACTGAGTGGCTTCTATCCATTATGAGTCACATAGGGAAAGTAGCTTGGATTTCCTTTGTTACTAAGTTACCCTGCTGGCAGTTCAAGAGGTGTCCTTGGAAATGAACCCTCTGGAAAGTCAGAATATTATTTTTAGTTCCTGGGAAAACTGGTCATGTAGTTGGAACCTTTGTTTGAGGATGCGCTTCTACATGGACTGATAAAGGTTCCCTAAAGGGATCTACGTAATGGTTCACATCAACATGAATCATTTCCAATGCCTCTATTGGTGGGATTTGATAATGCTGCATGTTTGAATGATTGGTAGGACTGTGTTTTAATATCAAACTATGGCTAAGTGACTGTACAATATTTCATCAGTCAGATAGCCAGAGCACTTTAAATCCCATCATACCGTCTCCCCTGAAACCCTTTCTTATTTTGATATGAAGGTTGGATTGTTTGACGAAGACAGTTCGGACGGAAGGCTACTTTGGGATGTACAGAGGTACTCTAGGAGTCCGTTCTCTCAAACACACAACTAACCTCACCCTGACACTTCCCAATCAACATTTTATTTAATTTCACAAGTTGTAAACTTTACTTTACTATAATATATCCCCTGAGAGAAATGTGCCTAGCATGTTACATCTAACATAAAAAGTTGTAGTTTTATTTACTTTAGTTTTACAACTGCACTAAAGGGCAGTTATATCCTTCATTAAAAAATATTTGTATAGTATTCCATTATCAGTCATCAGGGTGAGGCTGTGACTGTGTGCTGTGTGTGGTAGAGTGAGGCTGTAACTGTGTGGTAGAATGAGACTGTCTTGGTGTGGTGTGTGTGGCAGAGTGAGGCTGTCTTGGTGTGGTGTGTGTGGTAGAGTGAGGCTGTCTTGGTGTGTGTGGTAGAGTGAGGCTGTCTTGGTGTGGTGTGTGTGGTAGAGTGAGGCTGTGACTGTGTGCTGTGTGTGGTAGAGTGAGGCTGTCTTGGTGTGCTGTGTGTGGTAGAGTGAGGCTGTCTTGGTGTGCTGTGTGTGGTAGAGTGAGGCTGTCTTGGTGTGGTGTGTGTGGTAGAGTGAGGCTGTCTTGGTGTGGTGTGGTAGAGTGAGGCTGTCTTGGTGTGTGTGGTAGAGTGAGGCTGTCTTGGTGTGGTGTGGTAGAGTGAGGCTGTCTTGGTGTGGTGTGTGTGGTAGAGTGAGGCTGTCTTGGTGTGGTGTGTGTGGTAGAGTGAGGCTGTCTTGGTGTGTGTGGTAGAGTGAGGCTGTCTTGGTGGGTGTGTGTGGTAGAGTGAGGCTGTCTTGGTGTGGTGTGTGTGGTAGAGTGAGGCTGTCTTGGTGTGTGTGGTAGAGTGAGGCTGTCTTGGTGGGGTGTGTGGTAGAGTGAGGCTGTCTTGGTGTGTGTGGTAGAGTGAGGCTGTCTTGGTGTGGTGTGTGTGGTAGAGTGAGGCTGTCTTGGTGTGGTGTGTGTGGTAGAGTGAGGCTGTCTTGGTGTGTGTGGTAGAGTGAGGCTGTCTTGGTGTGGTGTACAGGAAGCTGTTGATGTGATCCATGACTGTGTGACCCTGCAGGTGCTGCGGTGAACCTGACTCTGGTCACTCCAGAGAAAGCCATCAAACTGGCAGCCAATGACATCTTCAGGCAGAAGCTCTCCAAGGACGGGTACTTCTGTTATTCTGGTCATGTCGACGCTAAAACCAGGAACAAATATTGAATCGTGATTTTATTGCCCAGTTGAAAGTAGCTAACATTCCTTTCATATTGGAGCAGCCAAGTATGTATTTTCCAATGAGAATCCTCAGTTCATGCAGTTTTGTGAACAATGATTTTAACATGATAAAATTGTGAAATAAGAGTGGTGTCGCCATACCAGAGAGACTATTGGCTACTGAGCCCTGCTCTCCCGGTCATCTTACCCCACAGGAAGTTGCCTCTGTGGGGGGAGATGCTGGCAGGATGTGGGGCTGGGACCTGCCAGGTGGTGGTCACCACCCCGATGGAGATGCTGAAGATCCAGTTGCAGGATGCAGGGAGGCTGGGTAAGTCTGGAGGCTGGGTGTGTCTGGAGGCTGGGTGTGTCTGGAGGCTGGGTGTGTCTGGAGACTGGGTGAGTCTGGAGGCTGGGTGAGTCTGGAGGCTGGGTGAGTCTGGGTGAGTCTGGACGCCTATAGCCTTCTGCAACTAGAACAACAACTGTATTTTGTGTGTGTGTGTGTGTGTGCATGTGTGTGCACAGGTTTACATCTTTCTGTGTGTCTACAAGTGTTACAATATACAGTTTGTTCATGTGTGTACCTGTAAATGTATATGTGTGTATCTGTGTGTGTGTGACAGCGGCCCAGAGGCCGGCCCCAGCGTCAGCGGCCCCCCCCAGGTCCAGCTCCGTCTCTGGTGGCCCCCCCGGCCCCCCCGGCCCCCCAGCCCGGCCCCCCTGCCCCGCCCCGGGCCTCCGCCACCAGCATCACCCTGGAGCTGCTGAAGACTCGAGGTCTGGCCGGCCTGTACCGCGGAGCAGGAGCCACTCTGCTGAGGTAACCACACACACACATACACACACACACACACATACACACATACACATACACTCTGTGGCGTCATGAGACTAGCCGACCAGGGCAGGCAATAGTGAGGCAGTGCAACAGGGTGGGAAGGACAACTCCAACACTGGTTTCTCAAGAGGATGGCACTTTATTTGCTTCAGCAGATCCCAAAAACACAAAGTCCACAAAAAGTTCAACATAAAAACCTTCTCCTTTAAGGCCGTCCTTTTCTCACCCAACGGGCTTGGGATTTAATCTGCTGCTCTCTGGTTCCGCTTTCTCTCCCATGTGCTCTCTCTTCTCCTGGCTTTCTCCCCCTCTGCTCTTTCCCCTCCCCCCTTAATTAGGTGGCTCACACACCGCGGCCACCAGGTTGGGGTGTTGCCACCTCTCTTGGTTGGGAATATACCGTCCCTCCACCACCTGTCCCCTGGTGATGCCACAACACATACACACATACACACATACACACATACACACATACACACATACACACATACACACATACACACATACACACATACACACATACACACATACACACATACACACATACACACATACACACATACACACATACACACATACACACATACACACATACACACATACACACATACACACATACACACATACACACATACACACATACACACATACACACATACACACACACATCTATAAACATACACACACATACACACACATATATAAACATACACACACACACATCCACAATGCAGAGACGTATACACACCTGACTGACTGACACACGTGTACACTGTCGTAACTAACTGGTGACCTAGTTCACCTGCTCAACTGTCAATGTTGATGTGTCTCTCGTTCCAGGTGATCAGTTAGGTTGACTGTGATTGGACTGTCTTCTGTTGCCTTGCCTCCAAAGCATCACCAACTCACACAAACACAGACACACACTTTTTTCTCTCTAAGTTTCACTCTCTCTCTCTCTTTGTCTCTCTGTCCCTCTGGGTTAATGAGTGTGTTTTATAACTCGTACAGCGGTCCTGTTCTGGCTGCCTTGGGGAGACTCTGCTAATCAAACATGAATCAATAGTCTCCTGCAGCTATGTCTGTCTGCACTCCTACTGTGAACTGAGGCACCTTTTAATCTCACTCACTCGCTCTCTCTCTTCTCTCTATCTCTCTCTTTCCCCTCTCTCTCTTTCCCCTTTCGCTCTATTTCCCTTTTCTCTCTCTTTCCCCTTCCCCTTTCTCTCTCTTTTCCCTTTCTCTCTCTCCCTTTCCCCTCTCTCTATCACTCTCTCCCCTCCAGAGACGTACCGTTCTCTATGATCTACTTCCCGCTGTTCGCCAACCTGAACGCGCTGGGCCGGCGAGGGGCGGGTTTCCAGGGCGACGTGCTGGAGAAGGCCCCCTTCCTGCAGTCCTTCATGGCAGGATGCACCGCCGGATCTGTGGCAGCTGTGGCCGTTACACACCCCTGGATGGTGAGAGAGAGAGGTCGAGGGAGAGAGAAGAGAGAGGTCGAGGGAGAGAGAGAGAGAGAGAGAGAGAGAGAGAGAGAGATAGAGAGAGAGAGAGAGAGAGCGAGAGAGAGAGAGAGAGACAAAGAACGAGAGAGAGTGGGAAAAGGAGAGAGGGAGGAAGGGGGAGGGGGTGAGAGAAAGAGAGTGCAATGACCCTAATTAATGAGTCCCCGGAGACTGATGATGTGTTTATGTGTCGGCAGTCATAAAGACTCGTCTTCAGACCCTGCAGAAGGGGGAGGGAGAAGACTCGTACCGAGGCATTGTCGACTGCACAAGGTGAGACCACACAAGCACCACCAACCCACAAGCTCACTGAGGTGAATTCATCTTCATTTGATCGTTGATTCCGAAACATAAACATCATTCCTAAACATCCCAGAATATAGTGTGTGTGTATAAGTACAACGACAGTTCACATGAAATAAATAAATAACATACAAGAAACAGTCATAACACATTGGCACACTGCAAACAGTGAAATGTAAGAGCACCAGCCAACATTCTGACCCTCCTCCAGGCGCATCTTTGCTCGCGAGGGTTCCTCTGCCTTCCTGAAGGGGGCGACTTGTCGGGCGCTGGTCATCGCTCCCCTCTTCGGGATCGCTCAGGGCGTCTACTTCCTGGGGGTGGGAGAACAGCTGCTAGGCATTCTGGGATAGCGGCGCCGCCCGGCACTGGTGTCTCTGTAAAGCCAACACACTGCTTCCTGCAGCAGTGGAGCGAGAGAGGGAGGAGAGACATGGGCCTTGACCACACGAGCAGAGAGAGAGAGAGAGAGAGAGAGAGAGAGAGAGGGAGAGAGAGGGAGAGAGAGAGATAGAGGGAGAGAGGGAGAGAGCGAGGGAGAGAGAGATAGAGAGAGATAGAGAGAGAGAGAGGGGAGAGAGAGATAGAGGGAGAGGGGAGAGAGCGAGGGAGAGAGATAGAGGGAGAGAGATAGAGGGAGAGAGAGAGATAGAGGGAGGGAGAGAGAGAGAGAGACGGAGAGAGAGAGAGGTCTCCATCAGTTAACCAAAGTTGGAAAAGAACAGAAGTGAGTGAGACTTGAACCAACAGTGCACACTAATAATGTTTCTCTAGATTCCTGAAAGCTGTGTACAATCTTCTAGGTATACATGGTCCTATGTATGTGTGTGTGTGTGTGTGACTTATGTGGAGGTATGTGACCCAGATTGCTACGTCCAGGATTGTACTTCTGACCTGAGAAAGAGGGAGAAGGAAAGAGAGAGAGAGCAAGAAAGAGATAAGTGTTTGAGTAAGTGAGTGAGTGAGTGAGTGTGAGTGAATAAGAGAGAGAATTAAAGAAAAAAGATAAATGATTGGCACCTTGAGTTTGACATCAAAAGGAAATTGCCAAGCAATCATGGAATATCATGTAACTAGTTGACTGTTTGAATAAGACACTGTGGATTGATGAATGAACTGTTATTCATGTCCACTCTATTGCCATGTTTAAAAAGAAGTCCTCTAAATTAGTTCCAAGCAAATTGTTCACAATTTACAATCCATTTTTTTCCCTCTTCTTAACTTTAATGACAACGTTTTAGCTCCTCCATCAAGTCCATCGCAGCCCTGAGAGTTGCTTTTCCATCCGATAGTCTCGCGTGTATATCCTTGCGTGGCATGAGGCACTGTCTGCCAGTAACTGTAGGGTCATCTGTTAATCTCGACGGTAATGCTTTAATCCTAGTCTCTGTAACCTGGCCAGGTTTTACACCCTGGGTCCCCCTTTGGGCCTTATATACCTGTCTCTTGTCAGTGTCCAGACAGGCTCTGTTTGGGAAACGAACCCCAACTCCCTCGCCTCTCTGGGGGGGTCACGAGTGACCTGATACGATTGGATAAACAAAGGCGTCTAATCAGCATCTCTACTTATTCCTAATCTGTTATTTGTCTGAGGAAAGGGATGAGGAATATTTTTTTAGATAATCTGAACGAGGCCAAAACCTGTCCGGAGATTTAACCGTAGCTATAGCCGTTAGCCAAACTTTTTTTTTAACGTTTCCTTGAATGACATGTTACGGACAATAAATCTTAATAATCCTGCAATAAAGCCTTATATTTGCTGAGTCTCTTGTCCTAAACACTAACTGAATGTGTGCGTTAAGATATAAATCATTTAAAATTTGTACTTGTTTTTTATTGGCGTGTGTCCAATTTATTGCAGCCTAAATCGGTGAGACGACAGTATGAGCTGTATTAGAGGCAGGTTATTTCCAACTCTGTTTCACCACTAGGTGGCAGTCAAAGCATTTTCTACATTTATAAAAGTGTCATTGTCGATTGAGCTAAAATAACTACTGCATTTTGAGAAAGAAGAAACATCATGAAAATTAAACGATATATCTGTTTAAAAGATGTAAATAAAAGACTGCAAACATCCTTGCTTTTCTCTGTTGAATATTTATGGAGGATGACATCAAAGAACAATTCAGTAAGACAAAAACACAAACGCAATCACTTTAAAGTAAATCATACACACAAGGCACACAATTCTTTGGTTTTCCCCCGCAACATTTTACAAACTACCTATATGGCAATAAGAACCCAAGTGAGTAAAACCTGTAGAACAGTCATCAGATTGGCACGTGCTGTCCAAACTACTAAACATGTTAAGGCGGTAAGCATCTCAAACAAAGCTCCTTCACATCGCTCAGTTATTCAAAGAGGTCATAGGGCAACAGAGAGCAGTGGTTTACAGAGGGAAAGTTCCAGTTATAAGGTGCCTCTGGGCTAAACAAAACGTTTAACATTCACAACAGAGTACTGCTCGTTACCGTCAAGTAACACACGTCACATTGTGTTTCATTAAGGGGGAGAGTGAAGTAAAACACAGCAACAGCATTCGACAGAGTGTAACAGTCTGACTGGCTTCAGCACTTCCCTTTCATCCAGTAAATAAACAAACCAGACAAACCATCCGGTCATCCACAGAACGGGCTCCATGAGGTCGCTAGGATACCAGAGGTGCTGGACTGACTCACTGCAGCCATGAACACAGAAGTCCTCCACGAAGGCACTTTCCAACTAAAGACGTTTATTTCAGTTTCAATCACAACGGGGACTTCCGTGAACACCTCGGCCGGTATCTCTGGACTCCCCCTGTAACCCCTCCTCCTCCTGCAACCCCTCCTCCTCCTGCAACCCCTCCTCCTCCTGCAACTCCTCCTCCTGCAACTCCTCCTCCTGCTTCATGGGTTCGAGGGTGAAGGCAGGGCTGGCTCATTAGTCCAGGAACCTGCGATTAGGGTTGACACCAAACAACTCCACCCGGATCTCCGGCATCATCTGTTGAAACGAGGACGAGACTGAGATCAACTCCAGACAACATCAGCGGCAGCTATGAAGGAGACGACCGAGAGAGTGTGGCCTGCTGGGGGAGATGTTGGGTTCCTGTCTAGTACCTGGTGTGCGATGAGATCCAGCCTGCTCTCCAGAGTGTTGGACACCTTGATCTTCCCATTGTCGTTGTATAACTCCACCCCTCCAGAGCTGTGGGGACGCACAGGAAGAGGAAGTGAAGAACACACAGGCAGACAGGGTAGGGACCATGGAGGGGTGGACAACATGACCTGCTACACGCTAGCTAGTGATGCTAATACTAGCAACGTGCTTAGAGAGGGTCAAGAGGGTTAAACTGTTGTGGTGCTGTTACGTGGTGTCGGGTTTAATGATGTTGCTGTTCTAGTTCTGTATGCTACTCTGTCCCGTCGCCATGGTGAGGCTTACATGTCGGAGGAGAGGAACCGCTGGTCGTCGATGCGGACCACGATGTTGCTCTTCACCATTTCTTTGTAGACTGGGATGTCCTTGTCAACAGCAGCCTGCGAGGAAATGTTTCCCAGACATGGATTAAGTCCAGCCCTGAAGTAAGAGAAAACATCTCCACTGGAAAGGTGTTTAACCGAGGACTAGGCTTAATCCAGTGTTTAGCGAGGACTAGGCTTAATCCATGTTTGGGAAACTAAACTTTATTATTTTAGACAACAGTGATATAAACCGTATCGAGAGGGTGACCTCTGACCTGCACCATGGCAACGTCCTGCTGACGGCAGCGAATGGTCACTTTGGGCTCCAACAGCTGGTAGAATCCCTGAGGAAGGAGGGGGTGAAGTCAGGTCAGACTGGACTCTGGATTCAGATTCAGAGAGGGGTCAGCTTGTTGTGGTGGGGGAAGATGGAGAGACTACAGTTCCTTTTCTTTTTTTAAAATTATTGATTTTTCGTGCTTTATCAGATAGATTGTTGTAATGTAGTTTGACAGGAAAGAGAGGATGAGAGAGAGAGAGAGAGAAGAGAGGAGAGATGAGAGAGAGAGAGAGAGAGAGCAGACAGACAGACAGACAGAGGAGAGAGAGAAATGCAGTAAAGGGCCATGGCTGGACTTGATCCAGGGCCGCTGCAGTAAGGGCTAAGCCTACATGATACGCGCACCTGTCCGGTGAGCTACGGGTCACCTAAAGAATTCTGCTGTCCTCTGAGTGAGCCCACCTGCATGATCAGCCCCTCCAGCAGAACAGCGTATCTCTCTGGGTCCTTGGCGATCTCGGACAGCCGCTGGCAAGCCTCACTCAGAAGATCCTGAGGAGGAAAAACGTGTTCACAGTGACTTCTCACAGTAACTTCTCACTGCACAAAGCAGTTTTCGTTTCTCTAAACTGAGACAGAAAGGGAGAGAGTAAGGGAGGAGAGTAGGAGAAAGAGAATACGAGAGTGATAGAGAATAAGAGAGAGTGATAGAGAGAGTAAGGGAGAGAGTGGGGGGAGATACAATGACTTACAGAGATCATGTCGTCTCTAGTCTTCAGCACCTTCAGCCTGGCCTGGTTCAGCAGGTTGGACATCTGACTGAAAATGGGAGACATTAATATACACACATAAACCACAATATAGACAGAGAAAGGGTTAAAGATGTGCACAGGAAGGACACACGGTATGTGTTTGTGCACGTGTGTGTCGATGTGTAAAAGTCACAGCCACAAGATCCAGGTTTTCAGCAGAAAGTGAGCCAAACCATTTCTGAGAAAGCGCTCACATTTTCTTATGCTGGTCGATCTGCTTGTCTTTCTTGGCGTAATACTCCATGATCTTCAGCCTCTGGGTCTGAACCAGACGGCCTTTCTCTATGTTGAACTCCTCCTCTGCCTGAATGGGATTTGATACAGTACCAATCAGTACAACTATATGGGTCTTAACGTATCCAGTCAGGCACAGTACATTGCCTGCACACCTACAATGATCATTATTTTACCTTGGCCTCAATCTCTTCCGCTTTCTCACTGGCCTCCTGTTCTATGAAGGCCATCATGTGCTTGATCTGTAGAGGAGAGAAGGGGGGCATGTAATTAGTCTATTATAATTCACAGCACCGAGGTTCACAGTCGCATTTCAATGTATCACTGAGGTGAGGAATGTGCCCTAGAGAGACACAGAGAGCTAGCGAGTGAGTGATCAGCATTGTACTTAATTGCACCAATTTGAGTAAAAGGACTAGGAGAGAGTTGCCAGTTCGAGGTGACCTAAATGTGAGGGCAATAGACCCACTCGCTGTTCTGTGCAAGTGATTTTTTCAAAGTGCTTTTCAATCACTGCCAGGGGTCTATACAGTCAGTCTGGGCACAGAATCAACCGAAATGCTTCTTCAGAACGACTTATAATTTACGCCAACACCCCAAAACTTTAAAATGGTCACATCACTGTTGCAAAATTAGCTAACAATGAATTTAGTTAGGGGTAAAGTTCCTTAAAGATCGCTATCTAGCTAGTTTTTATCTAGTCTTACAACATAGTTAGCCAGCTTCTTGCTAAAGCTAGTGGACAAGCTGCTGTTACAAGCTGGCATCATACCTGTTTCTGCACGTCTGCATCGCTGAGCGCCATCGTTACAAAAAGTTTTCTCTGTTGTCCGAAGAAAGTTTACAACGTTAGACTAGATTAATGCTAGGTATAACTGCGTAGTTTTGTGAATGGTGATAGTTGGAAGATCTCGTCCGGCTGTACTTCCCTGGTGACAGCGCAGTTGGGTTACAACAACTATCTCCTCGTCACAGATAGGGAGGGGTCAGCGGTATCGCGGCTGCGCAGTAGCTAACAATAATTCACACTTAACTTTCCCCAATCAGCAAAAATATGTTATGTTGTATAATGTATTATTATAACACCACATTTTTCTAAACAAAACATGGTTATGAATGTTTTGTCATTTTGTCATGTGTAATTTTTGATTTTCACAACCCAGTGTGATCATCTCAGTTGACCGCTTGATGGCTGTCTGATCAAGTTGCAGAGAAAGGGCTAGTATAGTGAGTGGGGAAAGTCCAGAAGTGCTCTCTCTATCCACGTTCGGCTCACGCCGTCTCTGATTTGCTGAGAGTAGTGAGGGGAGTGTGTCCGTGTGTGTCGCACGCGTTCCTAAACTATCTTTCCTTTGTCACTCTGTGGACTGAATCTGTCTGACGCCGAAGGTAAGCTGCACTCAGCCATTCGGTACGATATTAGCAACTGCCTATAATTGTTATTTCTGTGTATTGTAGCAACCTGGAAGGTATTGCATAGGTCCATGCACGCCCGAGGTAGGAGGTGTGGTCGCTAGCATGCTAGCTAGTTGGCGGCTGTGTCTTGAGCTAGAATCGCGTGATCTCAGTAGTACATCGCGTGCGAAAATTGGTCCACGAGCTGAGTAGAACTGCACGAGCTACTAGTAGATGGATGAATAGCTCGGGTTATCAGCTTACCAATGTCATGTATATGCACGTTAGACAGTACTAAACCTTACAAGTATAGCTGTCTACATCGCCTTGTGTAGCAAATAAATATGTATTGCATAACCTGATACTGGAGTTATGCTATTATCATAATTTCGAATTATAATATAATCAGAGGGCGGGAAGTAACTGGTAGCATAAGTGTTACCATCTTTAATGAAATAATTGGTAGAGAGCAACATGGCCACTTTCTATGTATTATTCAACATGACAGTGAAAGGCATTCGGGTCAAGACATTCTGGCCCTTTTGTTTATTGTGCTGCACATGAGCATACCGTATCACACGGGGCTCAATGATGGGACAGGATGAACTGCTCGTCCCATGAACAGGCGGACAGAGTCCCGGTTAACCATGGCCTCCATTTCGACTGGCCACTGCACGTGTTATCCTCAACCAAACCTACGTGTACGTGGCCATGCTTGTACATGGTTTATGTAGTTCATGATATAGACTGTCAAACGGGAGGACGACTATATTGTCAGAATGTCATTATGCCATTTGGTGGAGGCTAGACCTCCACATGACCTCTGAGTGAAGTCATTCAAAAGTTATGCTTCCTGTCCGCTCCTATACAAACTACACGTGACAGGTCCAGTGTAGTATAACGACCCTATAATAACACATTCCTTGTGTCGCTTCCACAGGAGTTTCGAGGACATCTCCGTAGTTGACTCTGCATGTGCCTGTGAGACTGTTGCATCTTTCTGATGGCTGCCTCGGGCTCTGAAGCCACCAACGTGCCTGTGGGTTTCCACTACGAGACCAAGTATGTCGTCCTCAACTACCTCGGCCTGCTCACCGCCTCGCGGACACACGCCCACGGTAAAAACCACAGCCTGTGTGTGTGTGTGTGTGTGTGTGTAGTAGGTGGGAAACAAGTGTGTGTGTGTGTGTGTATAGTCATCAACTATGTCGACCTGCTGCTTCTCTGAGTCACACCCTACCTGTTCCCAGGGCGAGAGTTCCTGTGTACCAGCCCGCAACTTATGTGAGGATGAATTTCTTTGAGTTGTGCTTGTTCCAGATGAACCCTGACATGGATGGGGCACCCCCTCTCTGGGAGGGTGTAGACAGGGTGGGGATCGAGGGGGAGAGAGAATGTACTAGGCACTATGCCACCTGTCCGCTCAGTACAGATATTCGCTCGTAGTTGCTTTGACAGTCACTGACACGAAAACATGCCGTGTTCCTTTTGATTTATGATCTAACTTTCGACACCGTTTTTGAGTGCCGGGCTATCCCTGGTTGTTATCTAGTCTCACTTTGACCGTTCGCTTAAACAGGGTGGCCGTGTTCACCTAAGTCACCTATTTAAGCAACCTAGCACCTGTACACTTCAGAGAGTGATTAAGTGTGATCTAAACACTTGTGGTATTATAAGTGTCTAAGGGGTTAGAGGGCAGCGTTTGAGGCTGTAATGTATCGATACTCAAAGCTGCCTAGTAACCATATTCATCTGTCTTTCCTCTGTAGCAGACATGGCTTTACTTCCTGGTGTGCAGCATGTCACCCTGGTGTGCAGCATGTCACTTCCTGGTGTGCAGTATGTCACTTCCTGGTGTGCAGTATGTCTGCCTGTTGCTGGTGTGGTGAGACTGAAGGACAACGTAAACGTGTGTGTGTGTGACGTGTGTGAGGTGTGTGTGATGTGTGTGTGTGTGAGGTGTGTGTGACGTGTGTGGCCTGTGAGGGGCGCTGACCAGGCAGTGTAGGGGGTTCCTGGAGGGCAGCTTCTGATGGAGTCAGGTGTCGTTACGGCTCCCAATCATAGGCCCTCTGCAACTCAGGAGCTGTTTATAGCACGGTGCTCTCTGACTGGCCAGCACGGCGCCAGCACAGCGCGAGCACAGCTGGTTCGTGCCCAGCCTGACTTGGTGTCCTCAGAGAGAGGGCAAGCCTCCTCCTGGAGCCCCATCACCCTCAGCTCCTGAGCCCCACTCATCCCTCAGCCCTGAGCCCCACTCCCTCAGCCCGGGTCTTGGAGAGGAAGAGAAACTGAGAGAAAACAAGAGGATTAGGCAGAATATTCCTTTATCTCATGTCTCTCAGTGTTGTCATTCCTCGATGGTAATATTGAAGAGAGAGAGAGAGAGAGAGAGGGAAAGAAAGGAAGTTAGAGAGGGAGAGAGAGAGAAAGGGGAGAGAGGGAGGGAGGGAAAGAAAGTAAGTTAGAGAGGGATAGAGAGAGAAAGGGGGAGAGAGGGAGGGAGGGAGGGAAAGAAAGGAAGTTAGAGAGGGAGGGAGGGAGAGAAAGGGAGGGAGGGAGAGAAAGAGAGGGAGGGAGGGAGAGAAAGAGAGAGAGGGTGGGAGAGAAAGAAAGAGAGAGAGGGAGGGGGGGGAGGGAGAGAGAGGGGTGGGAGAGAAAGAGGGGGGGGGGAAGGGAGAGGGAGAGAGAGATAGAAAGAGGAGTGCCTGATCCCTGTTTTCCGCTCGACCCGCTCCAGGCTCTGACAGCCTGTCATGTGTAATCACCGTCAGGTCGCTCACACGCCTCACGTCCCGGGCCCAGAGAGGGAGCGCTTCTGACTGTCTGCTGAAACAGCTCTCTCACCCTGGGAAACCAACACGCCCCCACCAGGGAGACTCAGTAGTCGAGATTGTGTGTCTTTCTGGTGGTGGTGGTGGTGTGAGTGTGTGTGTGTGTAGGGAGGGGGGAGAAATGTGATGAGTCAGGGATAGTGCATGGGGGTGAGTGAGATGACTGAGCCCTCCATACCATTGCTAGACTTCAGACTGTGTACACAAACTGTGCACTTCTGGTGGCCACCGTTCACCCCCCTAATTTACGTAGGCAATGCATTTAGCAGTAAACTCGAAGTCGGATCAAAACGATAGCTTCAAGTCATTTCCTGTATTGATGCCGTGTATCCGAACAAACGCCCTATTTTGAAACGGTGCAGAGAGTGTCTGGCCTTGGGCTCAGTAAAACGCCTGCCGCATCAACTGCATTGTGGGAAGTAGCCAACCAAGTTCAATAGATGGACAGGAAGCGAGCCAATGAAATCTCTCAACTCATATTTGCCCAATACCACAACCCTCTCTGAATGAATGGCTTCCTCTTGAGGATGTTGCATAATCAGGTGGGCGTGTTTAAAGGACTGGAAGGCATTGTGCTGTTTCGGTACAGTAGAGCAACTCTGTGCCTCCCAGTGTGAATGTTGTGAATAATTGACTGGAGTGTGTTGGTCCATGACTGCTCGCATGCAGCCAGAGCAGGGCCTTTAAGGTCCTCTTTTAGTAGACAAGTGAAGGACAAGGAAGACACGCTTTTGAGAAAGCGAGGAGAGGCAGGAGGAGAGGCAGGGGGAGAGGAGGAGAGGCAAGGGAGAGAGGAGGAGAGGCAGGGGAGAGGAGGAGAGGCAGGGGGAGAGGAGGAGAGGCAGGGAGAGAGGAGGAGAGCAGGGGGAGAGGAGGAGAGGCAGGGGGGAGAGGAGAGGCAAAGGGAGAGAGGCAGGGAGAGAGGAGGAGGGGCAGGGAGAGAGGAGGAGGGGCAGGGAGAGAGGAGGAGGGGCAGGGAGAGAGGAGGAGGGGAGGGAGAGAGGAGGAGGGGCAGGGAGAGGAGGAGGGGCAGGGAGAGAGGAGGAGAGCAGAGAGAGAGGAGGGGCAGGGAGAGAGGAGGAGGAAGGAGAGGAGGGGCAGGGAGAGAGGAGTAGAGGCAGAGAGAGAGGAGGGGCAGGGAAAGAGGAGGAGAGGCAGGGAGAGAGGAGGGGCAGGGAGAGGAGGGCACACAGGAGGCAGGCTGTAGGGTACATCACAGACACAGCTGTTTACAGCCCTTATAGACCCCTGGCTTGTTGTAAACCCATCCGTGACTGCTCTCTGTGTTGTGTAAACCATGTGCATGTTCTAACCAGAGAGGCCCCTGCTGTGTGGCAGGGTTAGGGTCAGGGGGCAGGCAGCGCTCTGTGTGGTTGGGTTCATAGTTCCATCTCTCATTTTCTATCCTATTGTGTTTCACAGGTGTGAAGTTGGACAGAGCCAGTGGACTAGCTAGCTTTGCTAGCTTTGCTAGCAGCAGATCTCTGGTGGCACAAGCCTTACATTACACTCGCATTAGGATGGAACATGCATCTCTACCGTGTTGTCTTATCAACCCTAGCACACTGTACTGTTAGCCAACCCAGTGAGGTACACGTATTCCAAAGGTTTCTCTCTGTAGTTCAGTTTGTTCTTTTTCTACAACCTTCCAAGCAAACTCTGTAAAGCATTAGGTTATGACCTCAATGTATGCCGGTGATCCAACCCAGTCTCATACTTCTGCGTATCTATGACACAGGTTTACATTTCTATTTTGCTTGCCATATATACGCCATATACTGTTTTACGTGCAGTTTATACGTAAATTCCTCCCATGTCTCTATCACTCGCATCAACTCTTTATGGATTATACGTCATCATCCGGACTCGGATTTTACGGAGATACACAATATTGAAGCTTCCAAAAGTATACCTTTTTTTGTGGGGGAATTTTCACCTCAAACACCTTCAAATTACAAACATCCATTATTATTTGCCACCAAAACCAAGCAGCAAATAAGAAAAAATATATAACACACACAGGTAACATATGCTTATACAGGCCTGGTTCCTTGGTGTCAATGTGTCTTTAAGATGGGTTCCATTTAAAGTTAATAACGTATACGGAATTTGCATATAAACTGTACGTAAAACAGGGCGTAAAACATTGGTGTAAACCCGTGTCATAGATGCGCAGAAGTATGAGACTGGGTTGGGTGATCTTCAGTTTGTACTTCAGCGCATCCTTTCAAAACAGGATCTGAACAGCACAGATTGCTTTAGTAGGATTGTTGTACCGGGTAAGACAACAACTTTATCGACACAATTAAAAAAAAACTGCCAGAAAACCGTTTGGAGTTTGTCTAGTAAAAGCGATGTCACGGCGTCTGTTCTGGGGTCGGGGAATGCCAGGATGGATTCTCTCCCTGACGAACATAAACAGAGAGATTGATTGGGTGTTTATTTCACGTAGTCACAGGAGACCGCTTACCGCTCTGGGCTTGAGCTGCGTTCAGCCTCTCGCTCCTCGCCAGGTCAAAGCTCTCCGGAAGATTCCTCTCAGGTGATGGGCTTGACTTGAGGCCAGGCGGGGAGGCAGAGAGACAGAACGACTCGGTATAAGTTGTGCCCTTGTACATCATCCTCTCACCCCTTACCCATACTGTGCCTACGAACACTTTTGTAATCTATTCCGCTGTAAACGTATGGAACGTAATTAAAGTGATTTTACTGCAGGTATTTCTATGTTGTCACATGATGGTTAATGTAACCTTAATGTAAAGCAGGGGTGGGCAATCCTGGTCCTCCAGGGTTAGGATTGCCCACCCCTGATGTAGTGTTGCCCAGTGAATGAAGTGTTGCCCAGTGAATGAAGTGTCCTAAACAGCTTTGTTGTTGTTGTTGCAGATGACCTGTCCTTGGGGGATGGAGAGAGCAGGAGAGAGAGGAACAGAGTGATCAAGGGAGAGATAGAAGATGAGCTGAGGAAACTAGAAGATGAGATCTCAGCCTGTAAGAGTGTGCACACACACACAATGACAGACAGGCACACACACACTCACACACACACACACACACACACACATACACATAGAGACGCTCACGCACACAATGACAGACACGCACACACACACACACACAATGACAGGCACACGCACAGACACACACTGACTTAACAGTTGCCAGAGCCTACTCTGGATGTCTAGATGCTTTCAGAGCTTGTGTGTGAGCTGTGTGTGTGTGTGTGTGTGTGTGTGTATAGCCTTCAACAGCACAGGCTTCGACTGCAACACGTCTCCTGTGTTCAGCCCCGTCAACCCAGAGAGCTCCATAGAAGACTGTCTGTCGGCTCTCGGGGAGAGTGTGGTCCAGGATCTGGCCACGCACCTGGACACCGCCACACACACACTCCTCAGCCGGTAAGAACCACCTGGACACCGCCACACACACACTCCTCAGCCGGTAAGAACCGCCTGGACACCGCCACACACACACACACTCCTCAGCCGGTAAGAACCACCTGGACACCCACTGGTCATACACTTGGTGAAGGAATTTGGTGTGGGTGTGTGTGGGTCTATTTGTGTGTTTTGGGGAGGGGGTTTGGGTCAGTGTCTGTGTGTGTGTGTGGTGGGGGGGGGGTGTGTAGTGGCTCAACTGTGTGGTAAGTAAAAGTCAGGGTTAGTGATGGTGTGTTTTGCATCACATGGACGATACGAAAGGTCGTTTCTTCCACGACGTCTATTTATAACCATGTTGTGAGGAGTGCTTTCCACGGGCTGTTTGATGTGGGACTGTGAGTGGGCTGTGTGAAAGATGACACCTAACATATGTTGGCCTTTTTCTGTAGTTACACTGAGGTCATTCTAAGGTCATTAGAGTCACTACTCATACACTCCGTGTGTGTGTGTGTTTTACAGCCCCCTGGACTATGAGCATTTCCGAGACGCGGTGTATGAGATCTCCTGCCACTCTCAGGGAGGCTGGAACAAGGTGAGACAGGAGCGTTGTGTCGTACCCCCCCTGTTACCTGACACAAGGGCTGGAGGAGGTTGGTTGGAAGATTCTCCGGATCAGGGTTCACTCTCTCTCCCTCCCCCCAGGTGCTGGTTCCCCTGGTGCTGCTCCAGGCTCTGCAGGCGGAGGGCCAGAGCCTGGTCAGTCTGCTGCCTCTGGGGGTTCGCTTCCTGGAGGAGGCTGAGTCCTACTACATCATCCAGCAGGGGGGATGGGTGAGCTGGCTAACACGGGGGAGAGGGGTGACTGGGAGGGGGAGGGCTGGGGGAGGGCTGGGGGGTGGGTGTGGTAGAGTACAGGGGGAGTATTCCTGGGGAGAGGGTGAGGGCTGGGGAGAGGGTGAGGACAGGACTGAGGAGGGTTACTGAAGGGAAACATGTTCCACAAACCAGGCAGTGGTAGAGGCTGATGATCAGGGTGTGTGATCTAGAACGACCACCGGAGGGTGACAGAGAGCTACCCAAACAGTAAAGAAGTAGAACTTTAGGCTATTGGTTGTGCAGCACTTAAACACAAACAATAACGCACACAATTTCACAACGCACACACACACAGAGAAAGTAGAAACAGAATTCATTTTACTGTCTTCAAATCATAAAAATTGAGTACTGTATGTAAAAAAAAATGCAGACCGTGTTTGGGTGGATGAGCTGGTATTACTTCACTGTTGGAGTTTAGCAGTGAAATGGCTCCAGGGTGGAGGACCTGAATGCTCGAGGGCTGGTGCTGCTGACAGATGTGTGCTGGATTACGTCTGTGCGTGTAACTGGCCTATTTTGCATTGATTTCCAGTGCTGCTGTTCAGTATGGGAGCAGAAGTAGGTCAGCTTCATTTGATCCTCCTTGTATCTTTCTTTCTGCTGGGGGAGATGGGCCTTCTTCTCTCACTACGTTGTCCTCTGTGCGGGCCCTGTGTCACCTGACGCCTCCTGGCCCTGCGGCGGCAGTCATTCAATCTGCCCAGGACTCCTTTACCAACCTGGCAACCCTCCGCCCTCCCAGTTCAGACCACACTGAGTGATTGGAGAGAGCACCGCGACCGCATGCATCGCCCTTCTGGATTAGCGTTTACTGACACACCGAGGTCACGCACACATTTTCAAGTCATTCGACGCGCTTTTGCTCGGCCCTGGAAGTGTTCCAAAAATGTAAATGAAGAAGTCGCATTTTTAGATGTTTGTGTGGTGAATGTGACTGAACATGTAAAGCAGGTGAGATATCCCTTCGTCCCGCCCGAGGGACCCGACTAAGGAGACATTGTCGACACGATCAGATGAACAGCTACTTTACATGAGCTGTGTCACTGCCTGTGTACTTCCATCTTCATGTGAAGCTCTATGCTAAGCATGCTCCTTGTTAGGGATAAACCTTATGTTGGGGTTGTTTCTGTGTGGGGCGTAGACCGGGTTCACCTCATCCATCTGTCAGTTCATCGCTGGTCAGGAGACGATGTGAAGCCTGACACGAGGTAGCTAGCTCAGCCTGCATGGTCGTCCTATCAGACGCCTGCTGGGCCTCACACGCACTGTGTGGTCGTCCTATCAGACGCCTGCTGGGCCTCACACGCACTGTGTGGTCATGAGGTTTAGCTGGCTGGGTTTGTGGCGTTTAGGTTCAATCGTATTTTGCATGTGTGTGTTGCGTCACAGATGGCTCTGATGCAGGAGGTTGCAGTGGGTCGCGGCCACGCTGACTAGGACACACTCACTGCATGCTGTTATGTCACAGGATAGACAGTGACAGCTCAGAGAGAGAGAGAGAGAGAGAGAGAGAGACGGAGACACACAGAGACACACAGAGAGAGACAGAGAGAGACAGAGAGAGAGAGAGAGAGAGAGAGAGAGAGACAGAGAGAGACAGAGAGGAGGAAAGGGAGAGGGGGAAGGGAAGCGTGTGGGCCGGAGGGAGGGAGAGGTGGTAGTGAGAAGGAGGGAGGGACAGACAGAGGGTGGGAGTGACAGAGAGAGAGACTCTTAGGGGGAGGGCTTGACCAGCCAGTGAGAAGTCCTAAGCAGCACTCTGAAGGTTCCAGAACTGTTCCAGCTGCCTGTGTGCACACTTCTCTCCCGCTGGCTCCTCTCTCCCGCTCTCCTCCTCGCCGTCGTGCTGCTCTGTGAAGGTCTCTCTCTCTCCCGCTCTCCTCCTCCTCGCTGTCGTGCTGCTCTGGGAAGCTCTGTCCACGCGGACACCGACTCTCTAGGTAGGACTTCCTGGGGTTGGGTGGCTTGGTGTGTGCAAGTGTCATGTTTGGACAGTGAGGTATTGAAAACATTGATCATTTGCCTGTGTGTGTGTTAGACTGCTAGTGGTTGTAGAATCGAGCCTGGACCTTGGAGAACGATACTGTTGTGTAGATCTGGTTTCAGCTCGTTTGACTGTAAAGTGGAGCGTACGGAGATGAGAGACTTGAGAACACTGCGGCTGCAACCCTACACGCATCTGGTGTCGCAGGACGGCTTGCAACGCATCCCAACAGAGAGGCAGACATGTTCCTCATTACTCCAGACCCCCCCCCACTGTCACACAGCTACAGCCTGTCCTCGCTGGTGTCCTTTCTTTGTTGAGTACGTCAGATCACACGGAGTGGTCGTGACCTTATGTCGCGTCCACTCTATTTGGCAACTACAAGACGGACGACCCATAACTGTGTGTGTGTGTGTGTGTGTGCGTGTGTGTGCAGATAGGCAGTGAGAGATGAGCGAGCGGGATGAGAGAGGTGGAGGAGGATGAAAGGAGATCAGCTCGAAGTGCACGGGTCTCACTGTTGACATTGAAATCATCGGGCCTTCCACGGTCGTCGTGCTGTGGGAAGGTTATTGGTGTTCTTCTGACTTGGGTTACCCCCTACCTATCTGCCTCTCTGTTCTCTCTCCCCCCCCCCTCTCTCTCTCTCTCTCTCTCTCTCTTCCCCCCCTCTCTCTCTGCCCTTCAGAGTTGCAGTTCTGTCCTTCAGGAGAGAGACTGGTAAAACTGCTGCGTGTTTTCTGACGCAGCACTTTGGCCATGTAGGATTACAGAGATCGTCATAGCTGATGTAATACAACTCTCACTGAGGGGTCTTCAGATGACCCCTGAAGGCCCTGTGACTGCTGAGGATGCCAGTCTGCCCCATCATAGTCTGGGCTTCCATGTTGTCTGTTGTGTCATGTACCCTGCATCTCACTTAGGTAAAAAAGTTTTAGTAGCCGTACTGTTTGGTATTTTATTTGGTAACCATGCTGGTTGCCTAGTGATTTATCTACCGGCCATATTTCTGAAGTGAGGTTTTCAGATTATTATGGTCTGGATTGTGTCAGGGCATGTCAACATGGCCTCTGCTCAGCTCTCTGCTGCGCTGTTACATAAGAGATATCTGCTGTGTGTGTGTTGGAGTGATGGAGGCTGGGCTGTGAGCACTACAGAAATAAACCTCAGATATAAATCCTGTCAAACCAGCGTCCAGGCCGACCCACTTCTATCCCAGCTGCTGTCCGTGTACCAGCTAGCCTGCTAGCTCTGCCAGGCTGGCCACCTCTATACCAGCTAGCCCGCTAGCTCTGCCAGGCTGGCCACTTCTACACCAGCTAGCCTGCTAGCTCTGCCAGGTTGGCCACCTCTACACCAGCTAGCCCGCTAGCTCTGCCAGGCTGGCCACCTCTACACCAGCTAGCCTGCTAGCTCTGCCAGGCTGGCCACCTCTACACCAGCTAGCCCGCTAGCTCTGCCATGCTGGCCACCTCTACACCAGCTAGCCCGCTAGCTCTGCCAGGCTGGCCATCTCTACACCAGCTCCCTGCCGCCAACACGTCACCCCTCACTGCTGCAACCCATCTAACCACCCAATCAGTCGGTTCATTCATCCAGCTATCCACGCATTTCATGTTGATTCATTCAGAATCGAGGTCAGGGTTTGATGTGACACTGTGGGAGTTAGTAAAGCAGCACGACCTTTACCACAGAAAAAAGGACTCTTCAAGAAAATTATGCTTTAAGAAGAAACGGGTTGGACCATAGGTCTTGGATTGACCGTCTGTTTGTTCATGGTCCGTGCTACCTGTGTGCCTGTCCTTAGGCGCGCACACCCCTACAGTACAGGCAGGTTGGAGGTTGAAGTTAGTTAGAAACGGTACGAAACTCACGCAAGGCTGAATCTGACTGTCTGGCCCAACAGCTGCTTCACATGAACCCTGCTGGGTACTCTACGTACCTGAGGTAATGGACCCATCTGGATCTCCCTCCATACAGCTCTATCCCTCCCTCTCCCTCCTGCTCTCTCCCTCCCGCTTTCTCTCTCCCTCCTGCTCTCTCTTTCTCTGACTAAGAATAACCGGCGATAGTTTCATGCAGACAACGGCTAATGTGTCTTTAATCCGAAGCGTGAGAGCTGGGTTAGTACAGGACCAGCTCTCTCTAGTATGATCTCCCCCCCGCCTCTCTCATGCACGGTGGCCCAGTGGAGTCCTAGATAATCTGGATGATGAAAGGGTAATGGGATTCCTGATTCTGGGGAAGTTCATTTGAGCCACTGTAGTCTTTCAACATGAAGTTTGTGGGATTTTCGCTCCCTCCGGACAGCCGTGATGGGCCACTAACAGTGTCTCGGTGTACACGCTGCAGACTAACAGTGTCTCGGTGTACACACTGCAGACTAACAGTGTCTCGGTGTACACGCTGCAGACTAACAGTGTCTCGGTGTACACACTGCAGACTAACAGTGTCTCGGTGTACACGCTGCAGACTAACAGTGTCTCGGTGTACACACTGCAGACTAACAGTGTCTCGGTGTACACGCTGCAGACTAACAGTGTCTCGGTGTACACACTGCAGACTAACAGTGTCTCGGTGTACACGCTGCAGACTAACAGTGTCTCAGTGTACACGCTGCAGACTAACAGTGTCTCGGTGTACACGCTGCAGACTTAACAGTGTCTCGGTGTACACGCTGCAGACTAACAGTGTCTCGGTGTACACGCTGCAGACTAACAGTGTCTCGGTGTACACGCTGCAGACTAACAGTGTCTCGGTGTACACACTGCAGACTAACAGTGTCTCAGTGTACACACTGCAGACTAACAGTGTCTCGGTGTACACGCTGCAGACTAACAGTGTCTCGGTGTACACGCTGCAGACTAACAGTGTCTCGGTGTACACACTGCAGACTAACAGTGTCTCGGTGTACACGCTGCAGACTAACAGTGTCTCGGTGTACACACTGCAGACTAACAGTGTCTCGGTGTACACGCTGCAGACTAACAGTGTCTCGGTGTACACACTGCAGACTAACAGTGTCTCGGTGTACACGCTGCAGACTAACAGTGTCTCGGTGTACACACTGCAGACTAACAGTGTCTCGGTGTACACGCTGCAGACTAACAGTGTCTCAGTGTACACGCTGCAGACTAACAGTGTCTCGGTGTACACGCTGCAGACTTAACAGTGTCTCGGTGTACACGCTGCAGACTAACAGTGTCTCGGTGTACACGCTGCAGACTAACAGTGTCTCGGTGTACACGCTGCAGACTAACAGTGTCTCGGTGTACACACTGCAGACTAACAGTGTCTCAGTGTACACACTGCAGACTAACAGTGTCTCGGTGTACACGCTGCAGACTAACAGCGTCTCGGTGTACACACTGCAGACTAACAGTGTCTCGGTGTACACACTGCAGACTAACAGTGTCTCAGTGTACACACTGCAGACTAAGTGTCTCGGTGTACACACTGCAGACTAACAGTGTCTCGGTGTACACGCTGCAGACTAACAGCGTCTCAGTGTACACGCTGCAGAATGGGCGACGCCTGAAATGTCATTGCTTGTTTAGAGGCAGTCCACCGTGCTAATTGGGAGGAGTATTGTTTGAAGAGGCCCTGAGGGGAACGCAGGAGCCATGTAGCGTTGTAGGTCAACTGCTGCCTCAGAGTGAGGCACTACAAGCCTTCACTACAGCCCTGGACTCTAACTGCTGCCTCAGAGTGAGGCACTACAAGCCTTCACTACAGCCCTGGACTCTCTAACTGCTGCCTCAGAGTGAGGCACTACAAGCCTTCACTACAGCCCTGGAATCTCTAACTGCTGCCTCAAAGTGAAGCACTACAAGCCTTCACTACAGCCCTGGACTCTCTCTAACGCTGGGCGATGCGAGGCAGGGGCAGGCTGCCTCTCAGGGTGAAGCCTTTCACTACAGGCCTGGACTTGCGAGGCAGCAAGGCAGGGGCAAGCTGAGTAAGCACAGCGTGATGTCTGTGAATTCTGCCCCCTTTTTTTTTCTCTTCCTGCAGGGACATTTTGTTCAAGATTCACTAAGTCGTATAGCTGGCCGTCATCTGACTACCGAACGTACAGACTTACAAAATAAACTGAAGGCAGTGATGTTGAATTGAGTTTACTGGTCTTAGCAGTTACTGAGTTCTAATCTTGCGCAACAGTCTAGTTCCATCTTATCTACAGAACGCCATGTTCAGTCCAGTGTTCATGGCATGTTGGCCAATCTGTACACACACCTACAGCATACATACAATAAGGTCTTCTATCAATGTTTTACGCTGAAGACAAGGCAGTGTGTTGCCTCAGCAACCTGCAGAGCGGTAATCCGAGCCAGCCTGCGGAGAGGAGGGTTGGCACGGACGGACATGTGGACAGTCATGGTAACTTTTGGGTGACCGCTAAATGACACAAACCTGTGACAGACATTGAGTGGGATTCACCCTTTGTACGTCGAAGGGGAGAAGTTTGACCACTCGCCCAGGGTCCCCCTCCTTTCTCTTTCTGATGCAGAACTGGAGCAAAGTCTGTCCTAGATAGTTCACTAAAGAATCCCGTTCTTTCACTCGTGTTCTAGAAATAGAATCCTGTCCCAGAGGGCCGTGTGGCCCTGAAAAGCACCAGCATGTTCCCGGTGTGGGTGTGTGATGGAGGTATGTTAGGGCCGTGGTATTCACCTCAGAGGGCTGCGTTTCAGACATGTTCATTATGAGACGAGCGGCGCTTCCGCTTGAAATCTGAGCTGAGAGCTGCTGCTTAGGAACTCTAATAACGATGTCATGGTTACACATTTCATTTGTTCTGTGGATTTGGTCATGTGTGGGTCATTACAAGGGCGTACATGGTACAATAGAAATATTATAGAAAGGAATGCTCAAAACAAGAAATGTACCAAGCTTTGCCCTTGTCGTGTGCGCTAGGCCCATTTCCTAAGAGGTTAAAAGACAACGGTTAATGACTGTGCTGTAGAACCCTGTGCTGTAGAACCCTGTGCTGTAGAACCCTGTGCTGTAGAACACGCTAGCAGGAGATGGAAGAGTTGTGTAAGGGGTTCCACCCTCGTTTGTCAGGAGGAGGTAGTCTACCTTCCTCTGACTGGAATGTGTGTGTGTGTCTTGGGGGAAGGGTGGAGACCAGTCGGATACGCCTGACAACAGCCCTGCCCCTCCCAGACTCTGTCCTCCCCAGACTCTGTCCTCCTGGCTCAGTGTAGAGTGGCTTCACCACGGCACAGCAGCTAACAGAGCTCCAGCTACACGCGTCTCACAGGGTCCTCCAGGCTAGATCACAGCAAGTTTCATTGAAGAGAATCCATCTCCTGTCCTGGACTGTACTGCCTCTCTACTGCTGTGTGTGCCTCGCTCTCCTGCCTCTCTACTGCTGTGTGCTCCTCGCCAGGTAGGCCTGCTGACGAACACGTTTGACATGAATAAGATGATTCTCTTGATGGTAGCTTAGCTGGTTGCTACAGATACGTTTTGGTTCTGCCAACATTCTTCTGCTTGTGATCCAAGGTCAGCTTGCATTGTACGGCAATGTGCCCGGCCTGTCTTTCTGTTGAGGCAGAAGCTGCTGTCAGGGTGGTTAGTGCTCATCGGCAGATAGGGCTTTTTATCTGGCCAGGTCTTCAGTACGTGATAAGGTCAATGATTACTGAGGGCTCTAAGACACGTTCTTGAGACTGGATCTATGCGGAGAGATAACTCACAGGCTTAGGAACGTCTGTAGGCCCAAGGTGGGTTATATATAATATACGCTAAAACATAGCCCCAGTGTACGCTATAAAGAATCTAAGGTCATATCTCTCTTGTAAGCTGGTGACCTCCTGGCATGGGATGCCATTAAGGGATTTAGGAAATATTACCAACCTCTCTCTCTCTCTCTCTCTCTCTCTCTCGCGCACACACACACACTCCAATCAGCTTACAGAGCAGACGAGAGTGGATGCTGGGTTGGGACATCTGCTTTAATCCCCAGCCTCTGGAACGTCCTTGTAAGGAGAATAACCTTCAGTCCCTACAGACAGAAGCTAACGTTTTACATAGATGGATAGAACATATAGCCAGTGCTAATACCAAGCCATAAGAATGCAAAGGGGAAATCATCTGGATGTCGCATTTCAATGTGTGACCCACAGAACAATGCGTCTTTACAGAGCTGTATACGCTGGGCGCTGCGGGGGTGGCTGTGCGTGGGGGAGAAGATGGGTGCATGCTGGGTGATCTGACGCTGTTCTCTCCTGTCACATCCACTCTCTGTCCTCGGTGCCCTGCTGTCTCTCTCTCTCTCTCTCTCTCTCTCTCTCTCTGCTGTCTCTCTCTCTCTCTCTGCTGTCTCTCTCTCTCTGCTTGTGAAACACCCCCGCCCTGTTCCCTGCATGAACACAGTCTGTGCCCTTTAGGTGGCGAACATGTTCTGAACTGTTAGACACGCACCACAGCCCACCAGGGGAGCCCAGGATAACCCCGTCTGTCTGGACCAATATCAGTCTAGACCAGCCTGGCCAGTCCACGCTCTGGGCTCTGGCCAGTCCACGCTCTGGGCTCTGGCCAAGCCTGGCCTGGCTCAGCCTGGCTCTCTGCCCTGGCTCCTGGTTAGTTCAGGAGTTCAGCGGGAAGTCCTCCCCAGACCAGCCGGGAGAGGCAGCTGGGAGGGAGGCCATGCTGGGAGGGCTGCTCTGATTGGCTGTTCTGCTGGTGTCCGGGCCTGGATCTCTGTGTGTTTCTGTGGTCGTGGGGGGGGGTTGGCACTGAGGGGGGCAGTGAGTCACAACCGGGAATTGAACGTGTTCAGATCATCTCCCTCTGAGGGGAGAGGCCTGGAGCCAGTCATGCCTGCTTCCCTCCAGGCTGGAAGGGTGACACATCACATGTAAAGTAACCGCCTTGCACGAGCTAGCAGAGCCGAAGCCCTGGAGCAGCGCACCGGCCCCTGCACGCCCCAGGGGCTTGGCGAGTCATAGCACATCTCTTAGTCACTGCGGCTCTTTGTTTGCTCAGACTCCCTCTCTCACCTACACCTGAAATAGCCCCATTCTCTCTTTTCCCTCCGCATACCTAGTCGCACTGCAGTGGGTGTAGCTACGGTAACGGCCTCAACGGTGGCAGGAGAGTTCCTGATGTTCGGTTTGTAGCTCACGCCACTAGGGGGCGCGCAAGCCTCGCTGAGTCCCTCACCGTGTGTTGATCTGGATATAGCGTGCATGCCTGCCGTGCCGCCTCGTTCCCCTGGTGGAGTTGTGATGTCATCATGTCACATCAGGCTATGATATTGGCCGCTTTTCCCGATGACCCATGTTTGGGTAGAGGCAGTGTGGCCCGACGCAATGTTAAGTTATACCCTACAGTCGATAAACAACAGCCTTGATTTTAAACTGGGAGTGAGGATTCCATCTACAGCAGGTCATCACAATCCAAATAATTGATAGACCTGTGAATTATTGATCCACATGCTCAAAGTAGCTTTAAAGCTGCCATTTGTAGACTTGATCGTGCTGTGGATTGTCCCCCAGTGTGCTGATGTCTGATAATGATCTTCTAAGACAAAGGACACGGCGTGGTAAACCCTGGTTTATGTAAGTGGAACCATGAGTCATTTGATTGTGTTAATAAAAGGAAGCGGCCCCAGGCTCGTCTTTAACCCGGAACTTGTGGTTGACTGCCTTCCTAAGAACTTCATCAAATGTGCTGCGGCTGTGATGACACACTTCAGTGGTGTCGGCAGCCGTTTCAGTGGAGAGGGCTTGCAGTCGGCAGGTCCCAGGTGCCGACTGCAAGTCCCAGGCAAGTCTAAAGGGCTTGTCTGGGCGTTTTCTGTAAGCCTGTCTGAAAATGAAACTGAAGGTTTGGAATATGAAGGTACTTTCAGTGTTACACTCCTGACAGTGTTGACTGTAGGATATGTTTTTCCAGGGGAACTTAGAAAGTGTTTTTATCATTTGCATGTTTTCATGTTCCTCTGTCCAGCTAAAAGAAAGTTCAGCCGAAGACCAACACATTTAAAAGCAGTCATGGTCCTTGGTTGCCGTTATGAAGTGCTGAGGCAGCCAGGCAGGTGTTGCATCAGGGCTTCCTTTGAGAGGTGACAGTATCATGGTGAACTGTTCGTTTTGTACTGGGCACTGACCCGTCCACCTCTCCCTCCCTCTCTCTCTCTCCCCCCCCCTCCAGGGTACAGTGTTTAGCCTGGAGGACGAGGAGGAACAGGGCGTGATCATCGCCGAGGACAGCAACGACATCTACATCCTGTCTGGGGAGCAGCTTCCTGGCCAGCTGAGTCCTCCCGCGTCGCTGCTGGCCGCTGGAGACAGCAGTGAGCCGTGCTCGTGGCAGACGGAGAGCTTGCCCGTGTCCCTAGCAGGCCACGAGTCCTGGGCACAGGTACGCCCCACGCAGCCACGCCCCCCACAGCCACGCCCCCCCACAGCCACGCCCCCCCACAACCAAGGGGTTCGGCCCCTCGCTAAGGCGCGCTATCGGCCTCTAACGATGTTGTTGAATCAGAAAGATTGACAGTGGACACAATAGTCAACCTCTTTCTATGTCCCTTGGGATAAAAGCGTCTGCTAAAAATGAATGTTCTAATGTAGGTAGTGTGTGCATATGATTTCCAATCTATCCATTCCAATTCCCTCAGGTGGGTATGATGGACCACCCTGAAGACGTGAAGAGCCTGGACAGCATCGAGGGCGTGGCCTTGGCGGAGGAACGCAGCGATAACAACTCCTCCAACTCCGACATCGTCCACGTGGAGCGCGAGGAGGCGGAGCTCCTGGAGGGGGGCGGGGTCGAGGAGAGCATGATGAGCGTACTCGGGACCGACAGCGAGCTGGCCGAGCTGAGGGCCGAGTTCAGGGACGTGTCGCCGTCACCGCCGCCGTCGCACGCTCCGGAAACCGCGGCAACAGGCCCATCGTCCCTGGTGTCCCTCGAGGAGTCCGTCGTCATAGAGACGCCCGTGAGTCTGACTGACGCCGTGCCTATGGCCCCGGCTGAGGAGGCCCAGACCGCCGCCCAGATTTCTAGAGGCCCAACCTGAGGCTGTCCCAGCCCCGGTGGAGGCTGCGCCCCCATCCCCAGCCAAGGCCCCCCCTACCCCCCCAGCACCAGCAGAACCAGAACCAGACCTCTCAGCTCCTCCTGAGGCCACTGCGGCCCCAGACCCGCCCCAGCCCGAAGCCCCGCCCCCGGTAGAGACCATACCCGAACCGGTGGCTGTCCCCCTCCTGGCCGCGCCCCCCGCCCAGGACCCCCCCGAGACCCCCGCGCAGGAGCCACCCGCGCAAACGGAACCGGAGCCAGACTCCGGAGAGCTCCCCGTGCTGCTGTACGGCGGCGCCGCCCTGGTGGCCATCGCTGCTGTGGTCGCCTACACGGCCCTGACGTACCGGAGGAAGTAGCCGGGCCGCCCCTGGGTCCTAAACCAACACATGTTCATGCCTCACAACAGGCTGAAGGCCTGTACACACCTCTCAGACTAGGAGTGGTGAACTAGGATCAGCCGTGCCTTTAGAAGAAGAGGGTGAGTGACGAGGCCAGAAGCTGATCCTAGACCAGCGTTCCTCCTCTAAGATGCTCTGTCAGGACCCAGGGCTGCTGTGTGCCTAGTCAGGTGAATGCTCACACCGTGGGGGAAACACACCTCTCTCTGGTTTTCCGCTTCCTATTCCTGTTGTTTTGCTCCAAGGCATCTCTCTGACCGGAACGGACATTGTATCTATGAGTCATCATTTTTTTCCCTCTCACTGTCATTTGGCCTATCTGTTGTTTGTGGGGTTTTTGTTTGTGTGGGAGAGGGGGGGTGGGGGAGGGGGTGGTGGTGGCTGCAGCTTGGCTAGGATATCTCTCTGTTCTCACTCTAAGCTGCAGCTTGGCTAGGATATCTCTCTGTTCTCACTCTAAGCTGCAGCTTGGCTAGGATATCTCTCTGTTCTCACTCTAAGCTGCAGCTTGGCTAGGATATCTCTCTGTTCTCACTCTAAGCTGCAGCTTGGCTAGGATATCTCTCTGTTCTCACTCTAAGCTGCAGCTTGGCTAGGATATCTCTCTGTTCTCACTCTAAGCTGCAGCTTGGCTAGGATATCTCTCTGTTCTCACTCTAAGCTGCAGCTTGGTTAGGATATCTCTCTGTTCTCACTCTAAGCTGCAGCTTGGTTAGGATATCTCTCTGTTCTCATGCGCTCTGGGTCTGAGGCCCAGTGGGTCTGGGTGCAGTTTTAGTCTCTTACAAAAAAATATCATGTTTCAGAGAAGGGAACCAACTCATACGCAGTATTCTGATGTCGAAGAACCGTTAATATCATGTATGTTTTCGCCCGTGAGGAGCAACTGTTATTTTGTTTTTAGAATTAAGAATCCCTTGAATACCACATGTACTTATCCCTGATGTGCCTGGTAGTTAAATCAATTCTTTAGTTAGTATTTCGATGTATTTGAGCCCCTTGTGGATACAGAGATTGTTGACACAGCACTTAACATCACTATAAAACTATAAAATGTGAAGCAGATGTTTTAGTTTTTTTGATTGTTTTGTGCGTCTTTAAAATGACATTAAACATTTTGGCTAAAGCGTGAGCATGAAAATACTATCTATACTACGAAGCGGTGCTTTCAAAGCCGTTCAGAGGCAGAACCAAAAGAGACGTGTTTCATTTGGCCTTTAAAGTACGTCCATGTTCAATGATCGCGAGGATGCTTGGCTAGTATGTCACGGTGGGACTTGCCGGTGTCTTGCGTATCACAGTGCTGTCTCCTGAGAGGGTGTAGCTGTGAGGTAGTAAGAGGGATGGTTAAGAGACGCGCTCCGAGGATGAGAGCCATGATGGTCAGTCACAGCTGAAGGGAAATGCACCCACTGTTTGTAATTCATCCTCAGTCATCGTTTTGGTTTTGTTAAGACTGTCAAAAAGGGGAATGTTCTTGTGAGTTTCATTCACCAAACCCTTCTATCTCTCCTCTCTCCTTCATCTCTCTCCTTTCTCTCCTCTCTCTTCTCTCCTCTCCTTCTCTATCTCCTCTCTTTCTCTGGAGACTATCTTGTGTTCCCAGCTCCCCAGACGTATCCCATTTCACTAACCTCCAAGGGGCTGCCCCCCGCCTGGCTGTCACGACTACCCCATTCATGTTTGCTGTGGCCAGGCTATGCAAGCACCTTCTAGCCCCCTGCTGGGCCAGACTCTGTAAATTGACCTCTTCTCAGCATGTCGACCCACCTAACACTGCCTTGCTATTCCCTCTCAACCTGTACAAACACCAACACACAAGTAGCCACATCCATCCACTCTTCTGGTCTTCAGCAGATGCGAGTCTTTTCCTCAAGACCAGACCTCACATCAGTTTATGTACAACTTAAGATTCAAATAGTTTTCCGTTTGGATGTTCTCATACCTGAAGAGTTGAGTTCTTTCACATTCAATCTCAGTCCGTTTTGATTCACTTCACTGTGATGAAGACAGGCTAGTTTAGGAGTGAAGCGTCCAACATCAGCCCTGTCACTGACCATCAACAAACAGTCCAGATCATGCTCTCTTTAAGCTCAACTATGTGAATCCCAAAACATCTATATACTAGTCCTCAGGTATGCAGAAAAGACTATTTAAATTTCTACAGTAATATTTTACCTGTAAGGCACAAGAATTATACCTTCGGGCATCTTTTGATGCCAGGTCGGGAATTTCTTTGGCCTAAATTAACAACTTTCAGCCGAAAAGTGTTACGTCACCTTTACTGAGCTCATAGTTGCTGCTAAGCAGGCGTGTATAAAGTATCTGCTAATATTTGGGGTATGCTTGAGTTATTTTTGCACAGTGTAGAATAAACAATGGAAGTCCTAGAAGTACCTACACAGGGATTAATCAAGCAGACCTCAAATACTTTAGCAGATAGGGCTCACCATTCATGCATTTGACTCAGGTTACTGCTTAGACAAGAAACACACATGCTTAAGAAACACACATGCTTAAGGCTTCTGGGTGAACTAAGCTCTCTGGGTCACAAATGAATAGATGGGTTTTCAGCCATAATGGTTATAAACTGTCGCTTTTTCCATTGACTAGTGAAAAGGAAGCTTTCATATCTCAAGTGTAGTAAACTGGCACGTATTAATCTGAAATGCACAAAATGGAAACAGTCTGTGTTTCTAATTCTCTCAGTATCAATAAAATTGATTGAATTGATGGATTTGAACTGAATGGCTCTCTGAAGCCCCAACATGGCACTTTGTAAGGCATTTCCTAAATGTACAGTTTGAGACCAGAATAAATCAATCATTTAAACATTGGGTGTTTGTGATTTGTAATGAATAGGCAAGCTACCATTTACATCAAACCATCTTGTAAAAATTACAAACTGTCCATGTAATCCATTATGAAGTTATATCAAAAATTCTGTAATTTTCAGATTTATTTTTACACCGTACATGACATCAATGGCACTAAGAAACAGATATGAAAATAGTCAAACAAATAAATGTTAGTATAAGAAAAAATAACTTTTGTAAAAAAATAGACAACTTCATAGTCAAATAATGTTATATGGTCTACCAAGTTCATTCATGTCTTCAACATTTGTTTTACATTTTTAAGCAGTACCTACATTCACCAGAAAGCCCTTTAAATGTTTAAATTGGACTTAACGTAAGGAATTCAAGTTCAAGTTGATCCAACACATTCCAATGGTCCCTGCGAAGGTTCTAGAATCATGTTGCGATACTAGAATTCTAGAATCAGGACAATTCTAGGTGTGTTCTAGAATCACGTGTGCTCCCGGTTCCGTTTTCCAGAGATCACCTGGACCCAAAGTATTCCAGAGCGGTGGAGAACAGGCCTCGCAGCAGACCCGGAGCCTTCTCACAAACACCCTTAACCAGCGTGAGGGCCAGGGCCATGATCACCCTCTCCCTGGGCAGGTGGTCCAGCAGAGAGTACAGACCCTGGCTTAGGACCCAGTCCACCTCCACAGCCATGTGGTTCTTCCAGGACTGGAGAGGGAGAAGAGAGACAGCCGGGGTTATTGCGACATAGACACAGATGATGAAACAGAACCATGACCAGTTGTTGAGGTTAAAATTGAATGTTTTTCTTAGGTTTAAAGAAGTTGAGTGGGTCTCCATGAGTAACAATCAAGTTTATTGTAACAGATACAAAATAAGATAAACAATAATATAAAATAATCAAATAAATGAATTTAAGATTGAATCAAATCTAATATATTTTATTTTATTTTTACGATATGAACGTCTGAAGACTCACCCATACTGAGGAGGTCTGTAGTTTCTTAGTGAGGTTCTCCGTGGCCTTGGCAACCACTCTCTGCTCCAGCTGGTGCGCTATCAGGATCAGATCCGCGGCCACGTCTCTCACTCCCTGAACGTCAACACCTTAAAAACAAACAACAAAACACGCGTGGGGCCTTAACCACAAAACCCATCCATCCTCTGGAAGTTACATTGTTTAAAAGCAAAACAGACAAACCCACCATGTCTATTCAGATCCACTTGTGGTTGGATATCATCGATTAAGCCTCTAATGCTGCTGCTGAAATGACCATCAGTCTGGAGCTCCCCGTCTTCGTGGGGGTCGTTCCCCGGTGAGTTACAGTTTATGTCTGGGGTGATCTTCAGATCTCGGGACAGAGAATCAAGCTCTCTCTGACATTCTTCGTTGTTGAAGCCCTGTTGCTGAAGGAAGGTCAGGATGACCAGGGGAGTGTTGTTAAGGAGATGGACCACGTTGTTGTCACCGCCGTTGTCCATCGCGGTCTTTAAACTCTACCTTGCACAGAAGAGCGGAAATCCCCGAGAAAAAGAATGCACCTAGTTAGTAGCAAGTTCCTTCATAGATGGTCCCGACGTAAATATTTGGATCATACTAACGGCAACGTTGCCCGGTAAGATGTTCATGAATCCAAATTCCAGGACGCGCCAAAACAATCAAGCTAGCTCAGAGCTAGCGGATTGAATGGATATCCATCCAGAATATTTGAGAATAAAAATACAAAAATAAAAGTTGTACAAGTTTGTTTACTCACCGTCGTTGTTTTAGAGCGGACGCTAGCTAGATAACACACAACTCACTGAACGATGATGCATGAGGATCATAACATGAAAAACATCACAGCCGGTGAGGGCAGCGTCGTAGGTTACATCATTTCCGCACCCCACTACTACACAGGGTAGAATTAGCCAATCAGCTAGCTATGCATCTGAATAACATGCAAATGTTAGAATATTCATGAGACACTAAATCCTAAAAAACTGCTACAACCTCACCTAACCCACGATCGTTGTGTGTGATGATTACTTGTGGATTTAGAAAACCCCAACTTGCCCTCATCAGATAATGAGCGGCTTGGAGTTAGATTCCTTTACATTAGAATATGACTGACCTGTTGCTTCCATGCAAATGCAAAAAAAACGGGATCGTTTATAAAACATGTTTCTTCAACGGAATTCTCTTCATCGCTAGCATGAATGACAAAAGCACAGGGCATTCTTATTCAATGACACCCTGCGTCTGTCACCTCAGATAAGCGCGTGTGGAAAGCCCCGTCTACTGTTCGTGCTGTGGTGAACCATTAAAATGTGGTACAAGGTGAACACAAAAAAACACGTTTATAACCGACTATAAAACATGTTAAAAGTTTATTTACATTGAAACAAAATAAAAAACATTGAATTTACTCATCTGAAATAGCATTCACTGGTATCCGTTACCGGTCTCAATGATACTAAGAACCATTTTTCCAAGACTCAAAAGTGCTCCACAATGAATCACTTTTCAGATAAAGTAGACCATGAACTTGGGAATTACATCGTCTTAGTATATGAAAAAATAACACCATGTCTATGACCTTTGACCTCTAGTCAGTTATCATCTTTGGAGGTCTGCTTCCTTCCTAGGGAGCTAGCATGCGATGGTGGCCACTAAAACGTTTGCTGTTTGGATTGCATTGCTGGGGCATCCAAAGCTGATGGATCGTAAAGCTGTTCTCCCCACCAGCCTCCGCCCAGATCTGGGCAGGGACCCATCCTTCCCCAGCTGCTCTAGCCCAGAAGGAAGGGCCGTCTTTGGGGACAAGGCCGCCAAACGAGCCTCTTGGAGCGCTCTGTGGAGGACGAGGAGATGGACAAACTATTTAGTCCATTTAAAAAGTTTTAAAAAAAAATACAACCTGAAAGGAACGTTTTATTGACTAACCTGGAAACACATGCAAGTCAGTTATCATTGTCAGTATTCAAATGAGCATTGTTCTTCAACTGAATGAGATTCAAATTTGATTAGGAAATCCTAGTACACCCTCTTGTGTACAATCCACCAATATAGTCAACCAAACAACATATAAATCCCAATCCTTCATCCCTCCCCCTCAGGGTCGGCAGTGCAGTGCAGTGCAGTGCAGTGCAGTGCAGTGCAGTCCCCCCCCCCTCCCCCCCCCTCACCTTTCCAACATGGCTGTCCTGAACTTCTCCTCGTTGAGCTCCAGGCGGAGCTGTGCGGTCCGCTTGTCCGCCCTCTCCTTCCTCAGGACGGGGTGGCGACACAGTGCCGAGGCCGACGGACGCTTGGAGGGCTCCGGGTCCAGCAGCGTCTGGGAGGGGAGACACCAGGCACTGCTCAAGAACCTTGATCTATTCTGCATTATTACATTACAAAACGTTACATATGAAATGTATAAAGTTGCAAATCAATTTTGCTTCAGGCCGTTTCAGACACTTTGAGCCTGTGAAACATAATCAGACGTGATTGTTCGTGGTCCTCGTGTTACATGGCTTGTCTAGTAGCCTAGAAAGAGGCTGCCAGCAGTTGAAGGGCTAGCAGGAATCACAAACCTCACAAGACCTAAAGTGCACCACTTGTAGCCGATCTGTATCGGTAAAACTCACTCCTCAGGTATGCAACAGGCCACCCGCGTCAACGAATTGCTAGTTTTTCGTTGGCGTAGTTGTTAGTGGTGGCGCATGGGAAGTCAGAGGTGGTAAGTTCGAACCCAGTGTGGGGACGAACATTTGCCCGATGACTCTGACGGAGCTTGCAAGACCACATCTGTTACACACTTACGCCCAGAGTGAGAATTATATATTATAAAAAGTAGTTTTTCCCTCTTTTGGGGGGGTTCAAGTCTTAATTAGGGGGGGTCAAACCCCCCTTTAATTGGAAACCCTGCTTACGCCTCTAGCACACCATTCGGTGTGGGTTCTAGTGTCCATGGTTACACTTGTACCTGAACCAGGCATCTGAAGTCCTCCGACAGCTCCTGGGTGAGGCAGGGCAGCTCGGCCTGCCTCAGGTGGTGCCACCCCTCTCCGTTCTCAGGCAGCGGAGGTGCCCCTGCGGCGAGCAGCACCGTGAGGCCCAGGGAAAAGATGTCTGCCTTCGGGAGGTGGCTGTAGTCCTGAACAACCGAAAAATGGTTTTAGAGTACATGATATACTCAGTCAGTATGGTTAGGATACACCGATTGCGTACCAACTGCCTGAATCGTTTTCTGCGGGGGCGTAGACTTCCTTTTTGAAAACGGCAAATCTTGTTACCCTCACTTTTCACTAAGAAGATAACAGCTCCATCCTCAGTTATACACAGCTGTCCCACCCACATCTGAAAACTAACCTTTGCCCCTGATCTTTCACATAGTATAACTAAAGTCAAGTTGAAAAGGAAGTTGTTGTGGTTTACCTCATGAAGAACCTCACTGGCCAGGAAGCGACTGTCTCCCTCCTCCACTTGCACACTCCTGATGGAGGTCACATGACCCAGGTCACCTACACACAAACCAGAGGCCAGCAGCCCGTCAGTCGTTCCTGCACATCTACGTGTGGACTCTTTGCTGATTGGTTCCCAACAACATCTGTCTCCAAATCATTTTTTTCTCCAGACGTTAGCAGAGTGCAGGTATTTGATCATTATCATAATCAAGCAAATTTGCTGAGGGGAAACATTACCCTAAAACATAAATCACATTTCCTACAAAATGATCTTCCAGGCAGTTGACCAAGTCCAACAGTACACACTTAACCTTAGTAAGGAAACCTGCATACACTTTAGGCCTGTACAAGGTATTGCAGTGTTTACCAATCTTATAGACTACCCCAGTTGGTATGCCTTCATCCTCCTCATCCTCAGTCTCGGCCTCTCCCCCTGCACTGAAGCTGGGCGGCTGGCAGATGAAGATGTTACCTGCAAGGCCCCAGAGGAAGAGGAGGTAAGAGGAAGAGGAGGTAAGACACATAGCACCCAGGGGCGTAGGTTTGTTTTCAAATGTGGGTGGAACAGCTTTTTGGAAGTGGCCGTTAAATGTCATTTTCGAAATAAAAAGTGTGTGTGTGCGTGTGTGGGGGGAGACGGGGACTGGTTTGCTGTTGTCTTGACCATTGCTATGGATAATAACACCATATTAATCAACAGATATCATAAAACCTACGCCCCTGGTTCTTTCCACCAACAACTTGGGCCTTTTGTTCTGAGGGGATAAGTGTGACAAAAACAGCTCAAAATACAGTGTATGGTTAAAACGACAGAAGAGAGACTAACTGGGTTTGATGTCCAGGTGCACCAGACCAGTGCTGTGGATGTACTTGAGACCCATGGACACCTGGAGGAGCAGATCCCTTAGCTCAGGCTCTGTGAACGTCTCTCCCTCGACCTCCTTCTGCACTATCGCGTCATGGAGACTGCCACCTGCGGGACAAGCGAGGAACACAGAACGACCTGAACCAGGCGTGTAGGCCGATGTGGGCGGGACATGAAACCTACACCACTCGTCGCGTACACATCATCCAGCCCAGCTACCTGGGTTGACGTTGGTAGAGGTGTAAAATACTACGATTTTGATTCATTCGAGGATTAAAATCGCCTGACCCAAGCATTTTTCACCCAACGTTTGGTTCCCTTACTCGCTGAACTTGAACAAACTCAACTCACCATCGCAGTACTCGTTCTGTATGATCATGTGATCGTCCTCCGCCCAGGCGGAATAGTAACGGACGACGTGCGGGTGGTGTCCGAGAACAGCGTGGGCGTACACCTCCTTCAGAGCCAGCTGTCTGGAGGAGAAACCCAACACCACTCAGAACTCATCGAATAGATTATACCACAGCCAGGGCCTTTTTTCTTTTAAAAGGTGGTTAAGAAATGAATTTGCTTAATATACAACTTGGTTGTGTGCCTGTAAATAGACTGAAATAATGTACTCATCGTGGGTGATATTAGTGTGTTTGACTCACTCGCTGGCCGAGCCCGCGAGCGGCTGCCGTGATCGCTTGATTGCGTACAAGCATCCATCCAGCCTCTTCACGCATTTAAACACAGTTCCAAACTCCCCCGCGCCGATACGCCCCAACTCCAGGAATTCGCTCTCATATCTGGACAGCATGAAGGCCTCCACGGCCCGTCTCTGTGGACAGACGGAAAGACGGATGGAGACGAAAGCACGTGCGTACTTTCCCTTGCGCAGTCATGATGATCAGAAAAGAGAGCAAAAGGATATTTATAGAATGACAGAAAAAATAAGACAGCTGGGACGGCTAGAAAACAAAGACAGGAAGTGAGCCAGTGAATCACTTAAGTGCTGAAAAAAAACACCGCCGGAGAGATAAAAAAAAGTGTAGGCGGAGCAGAAACGACAGCAACTCGTGAATCATAAATCATCAACGGAAGCCTTTCGGATGAAAATAAGTAGCCTACCTTTGGCGGTAGAAATGCTTCGTCATCTTCTTCAGATGACGCCAGGCTGTTCTTTATTCTGAGAGACGACAGTTGTCACCAGCACCAGTTACTCATGATACAATGAGGCCTATAACATGACTTTTCTAGTGACTTAAATTAGGCCTATTAAAGAAATGGTATCAAGGGATATTGTCTTGTCCTACTGCACACAGCTTACTGGTTTTAAGCACGCTCAAAACTAGGCCTAATATTTTTGCACTTCAATTTGGACATTGATGTCCACTTTCAGCCCCTTAAAGTCCCTGCAGTATCAAACCCGAGTCACCTGTGTCTGTAGTTGTAGTCTAACTCCTCTTCGTCATTCAGTCGGTTCTTCCTCTTGTTGTTACAGCTGTCCCTGGAGATCGTGTCAGGGGTGAACGGGTTCACGTTAACCGATGGGATACGGGCAGGGTCAGTCAAAGAGGCGAAATGTAGCGCTCTCTGACCACGGCAGGCCTTGGTGCTGGAGCAGGGAAGGACGCTCTTGGTCAGCAGGCTCTGGAGGGGGCAAGGGAGTCAATATGGTTCATTTAGGAATTCTCTCGATTTGTGAGGGGTAGTGGAGGGTGCCCGTGGAATGCAAAAGGTATGAAGGCGATTCAGATTATAAGGAACGAAGTTGACCATCAGTGACCAATAGGCCTACCTTAGGAGTGCTGGGAGAGTCACATAGCCTAAGTTTCCTCCATGCGGCATATGGTATGGGGGTGGTGGGGGTGGTGGGGGTAGACGGAGAGATAGCAATGCCCCTTCGATGACGTGTCGACTTGGGAGTCCGACATGGGTCACGAGGACTCAGGATCTGAGGAGCTCGTGGGAACCAGTCATCTGAACTACTGTCGCTGCTCCCATCGTCGCCACAGCTTGAGAAGTCGAGCTTTTGCACAGCTCTCTCACTCAACGCCATCCCCAGACTCGTAGCTTAACGACAGGAAAGGTTTCAAAACATTTCAAATGCGACGTTTTAATCGAAAGTTTTCCATATCAGTCAAGTTCACTCGCTTACTCTGCACGAGCACATGGGTGCCACATACAAAGCTTTGCAAAACAAACGTTCCACGTTGACGAACACCAATGTCAATTTCTACTTTGAACTAACTAACACAAATAGTATAGGCCTAATTTACCTTCTTACGGTCTTTGCCTTTCCAGATAACCAGCACCACGCTCAAATTTCGAGAAAATTCCGAGTATGTAAATGACCAGTGTTAAGGTTTACCTCTTTATCAAATCTTGCAGGATATCTAATTGGCTCGAAGTTTGTTGTGTTTGTTAGTCCGCCCATTACACACCTGCCACAAGTAAGAATGCACTATTCATCGTTTAGAAATAGTGATAATGGCAAAAATAATAATCGTAGACGACACTTGCTAGCTGATTAGCATAGTAAACACAACAACTTGCATTGCCTGAGTTAATAAAAAGTATTTATTGAAAAGACAGCTGTCAGAAAACATGCTGATAAATGCCGCTTGACCAAACATAAACCACGTGAGCGGAAGTGTTTGACATCATCAAAACACCGAGCCGTTCGGTGAAGCGGGCAGGTTGGAGCGGGTTGTTCAGGCGTAGCTATGTTCTCCGTGCTACAAATACCAAGAACCCCGTGGATAGAACAGGGTGAAAGCCGTGGTCGGTAATTAAGTCCGTTGGTTATTTTGTTTTGGAGGGTGTGAAAGAAATTTGCTCCCGGACTTGTGTTGTTTTCTCGGTTCGGGCACAGCAGCATCATGGTTGAGCAATCGGACCGCGCTCCTCTCCTGGACTGGGAGGAGATCCAACCGGGTGAACCGCCCCAGGCGGTACCGTCAACCGCACCAGTGAAGGAAAATGCATCTGAGACGTGTACTACACCAGATTGGCGGGCACCGGGCAGCGTCGTGCCAGGCATCGAGAGCACCGTCATTTCTGGCGATTTGGCAAGTGCAGTGGTGAATAGCGTGGACTTGAGAATACCTGAGTATTGTGGACCGGGCTGGGATGTTTCAAGTCCCACAGAATCTAACCATATGTTCCCGGGAATATCAGTAAAAAACTGTTTAACGGAATGGGAGGAGAAGGACCAGATTGTGTCTGTGTTTGTGGTCACCTTTGACACCAGATCAGGTGAGTCATATAAAGACCAACACTTGGGTATGAGTGCGACACTGTAGATGACGTTGCAAGAAAATAGTTCGTATTTGCTATGCAACTCCAGGTCCGGCTATCTCGCAGCACTATTCAAATAAAAGCCCACAGCAGCACAAAGGCAGAAACAGGGTGAGTTAATCTGAGGATTCTGGAAAGGTGGAATGCTTATAAAACGCATGGAAGATGTTTCACTTGCTCATGTTTCCAGTTAAAAACACAAGCTAGTCTGATCAAGTTCAGCATGGTTTACCCAAAACACAAACCTATTTCATAAGGCTTTCTTCTTGTTTGAAACTGTAAAAGGAGAAAGTGAGAAGAGAGGGATCCTTCACATGAACTGATGTTGCTGACTTTCACCACTTCCTTTTTGCCTGACCGTGAGAGATGAAGGGAAGGGAAGAAGACACATCCTTTGGAAAAAAAAACAGATCTTTATTTTTATTTTGTTTGGGGCCTTGTCCGGCTTTTATTGGTAGAGACAGGACAGCAGGGAGAGAAAGAGAGAGGGGGCGGGGAGACTTGCAGGAAATGGCCTGGGTCAGAATCGAACCCGGGTTCCTGTCACAGCCTCAGCCTTAGTGGTATGCTCTTCCTCTTGTTGTTAGAGAGGACAGCACGGTCTGTGTGTGTGCTTTAGGTAACATGGCCGCACGGTCTGTGTGTGTGCTTTAGGTAACATGGCAGCACGGTCTGTGTGTGTGCTTTAGGTAACATGGCAGCACGGTCTGTGTGTGTGCTTTAGGTAACATGGCCGCACGGTCTGTGTGTGTGCTTTAGGTAACATGGCCACACGGTCTGTGTGTGTGCTTTAGGTAACATGGCCACACGGTCTGTGTGTGTGCTTTAGGTAACATGGCCACACGGTCTGTGTGTGTGCTTTAGGTAACATGGCCACACGGTCTGTGTGTGTGCTTTAGGTAACATGGTGGAATGGTGTCTGCCTCAAGATGTGGATCTGGAGGGCGTGGAGTTCAAGTCCATGGCCAGCGGCTCACACCGGATCGCCAACGACTTCATGTAAGGTGCACAAACACGCATCCAGACACACCTCACTGTACAGTGAGAGATACACACAATCACTAGAATCCGGCCACCACAATGTGTCATCTTCTTTTTGTGTTTGCACTCCAGATATTTCCGTAAAGGCCGCTATTTTGGCCTGGCCTGTTTTGCCAACATGCCCGTAGAGAGTGAGCTGGAGAGAGGGGCGAGGATGAAGTCTGTGGGCATCCTGTCCCCGTCCTACACACTGCTGTACCGCTACATGCACTTCCTGGAGAACCAGGTGAGGTGAGTACCTGTCTGTCTGACGGCACCTCGTTAATCTTTCTCTTTGGGACCTTCTTTCTTGTGTCCATCCCCATTGTCATCGCTCTGCAGGGGCCTGGGTTCGAATCCAGCCTGGGCCCTTTGCAGCATGTCTTCCCTTCTCTCTCTCTCTCTCTCTCTCTCTCTCTCTCTCCCCCCCCTCCCCCCGGGCCTTTCCTATCACACACAAATAACGCCCCAAAAAGATTGATTTAAAGAAGAGTCTGTCTTGTTGTAGACGTAGGGCTCTACAGTAGCTCATAGAAGTGTTTACAGAATTAAATTGGCATCAAGATCATTCCCCCGGCTCCTGGGTGTAGAGTCTCTGTTCCAGCTGGTGTTTATCTTGGAATGATCCTCAACAGATCACAGAGAGATATGATCAATAGTTTCATCTGTTATCCCCAGAGTTGGAATGTGCGGTATGATGATCTCTCTCTGGCCTAAACATGTCTCCCAGCCAGGCTTCTCCCAGGCTCCTAGCTATAGCTGTTGCCATTTTCAACCATCAGAACTCCAAGGTACAGAGAACCACTGATAAACTGCGTTTCGCTAGTTTTAAAACCATACTTTGTGTTTGTCAGACTCCAGCTGAAGTGCCCAGGCCAGTACTTCCCCCTGGAGGCCTTTTACGAAGACAAGAAGGCTGTGCTGCCCCCTGCAGAGAACGGGCTGGTCACCGTCTGCCCCAGCAGCATCTGGACGGCGGCCCCCATCAACCGCTGCATGCACCCAGAGATGAAGGTCAGGAGGGAGTAGAGAAGCGACTGGGGAGGGGGAGGATGAGGGAGAGGAGGAGGAGGTGGAAGGTGAGGGGTGTGGAGGGTGGGAGGAGAAAGGGGAGGAGTGATGAGACAGGAGGAGAGGAAGGGGAAGTAGGGGGGGGAGGGGGAGTAAGAAGGGGGGGGGGAAGGATGAGGTGGAAGGTGGGGGGGAGGATGGGTGGAGGTGGGGGGGGGAAGAGGGATGTACAGTTTCTGGTAAGAGAGAGTGGGCACGGGCACGCTTTTAGGACCCTTTTCTTCATATGCGTTCTGATAGTAGGAAGAGGTAGACAACAAAGGAGAGGGCTGCTTGGTGTGTTTGTGTTCAAGATGCTGCTTCCTCCAGACAGGACCCTATAGTCCACAGAATAACCAGGCTGCATCCTGTAGCTGACCTGGCTTTGTCTGTGCCCCCCCTCTCTCCCTCCAGATCACCCACCCAGCCGGATGCATGTCCCAGTTCATCCAGTTCTTCGGGGAGCAGATCATGGTGCTGTGGAAGTTCGCTCTGCTCAGGAAGCGCATCCTCATCTTTTCCCCCCCTCCTGTAGGGGTGGTCTGCTACAGGGGTGAGGGATGCAGCTGCTGAGCCTCACACACACACACACACACACTCACACACGTGTGTTTACGATTGCAGGGATTAATAAAGGTTTCTCTTTATGAAACACCATTTTTTTCTGTTGTTCTGGTTGTGTATCCTAACATGGCTGTGTCTGTGGGCCCTACAGTGTACTGCTGTTGCTGCCTGGCTAACATGTCCATCCCCGGGCTGGGCGGGTCCGTGCCAGAGCTCCGCCCCTTCTTCTACATCAACGTGGCGGACATCGCCACCCTGGAGACGGAGGTGTCGTACGTAGCCTGTGAGTGCAGACCCAGAGAGGTTCTGGAGATGAGGCCCTGAGTACTGCATGAGGACAGAACGTTAGCAGGGCTGAGCATGCTGAGTACTGCATGAGGACAGAACGTTAGCTGAGCATCCTGAGTACTGCATGAGGACAGAACGTTAGCAGGGCTGAGCATGCTGAGTATTGCATGAGGACGGAACGTTAGCAGGGCTGAGCATGCTGAGTACTGCATGAGGACAGAACGTTAGCTGAGCATCCTGAGTACTGCATGAGGACAGAACGTTAGCAGGGCTGAGCATGCTGAGTATTGCATGAGGACGGAACGTTAGCAGGGCTGAGCATGCTGAGTACTGCATGAGGACAGAACGTTAGCTGAGCATCCTGAGTACTGCATGAGGACAGAACGTTAGCAGGGCTGAGCATGCTGAGTATTGCATGAGGACGGAACGTTAGCAGGGCTGAGCATCCTGAGTACTGCATGAGGACGGAACGTTAGCAGGGCTGAGCATGCTGAGTACTGCATGAGGACAGAACGTTAGCAGGGCTGAGCATTCTGAGTACTGCATGAGGACAGAACGTTAGCAGGGCTGAGCATCCTGAGTACTGCATGAGGACAGAACGTTAGCAGGGCTGAGCATGCTGAGTACTGCATGAGGACAGAACGTTAGCAGGGCTGAGCATGCTGAGTACTGCATGAGGACGGAACGTTAGCAGGGCTGAGCATCTGAGTACTGCATGAGGACAGAACGTTAGCAGGGCTGAGCATGCTGAGTACTGCATGAGGACGGAACGTTAGCAGGGCTGAGCATTCTGAGTACTGCATGAGGACGGAACGTTAGCAAGGCTGAGCATGCTGAGTACTGCATGAGGACAGAACGTTAGCAGGGCTGAGCATCCTGAGTACTGCATGAGGACAGAACGTTAGCAGGGCTGAGCATCCTGAGTACTGCATGAGGACAGAACGTTAGCAGGGCTGAGCATGCTGAGTACTGCATGAGGACAGAACGTTAGCAGGGCTGAGCATGCTGAGTACTGCATGAGGACAGAACGTTAGCAGGGCTGAGCATCCTGAGTACTGCATGAGGACGGAACGTTAGCAGGGCTGAGCATGCTGAGTACTGCATGAGGACGGAACGTTAGCAGGGCTGAGCATCCTAAGTACTGCATGAGGACAGAACGTTAGCAGGGCTGAGCATGCTGAGTATTGCATGAGGACAGAACGTTAGCAGGGCTGAGCATCCTGAGTACTGCATGAGGACAGAACGTTAGCAGGGCTGAGCATGCTGAGTATTGCATGAGGACAGAACGTTAGCTGAGCATCCTGAGTACTGCATGAGGACAGAACGTTAGCAGGGCTGAGCATGCTGAGTATTGCATGAGGACGGAACGTTAGCAGGGCTGAGCATGCGGAGTACTGCATGAGGACAGAACGTTAGCTGAGCATCCTGAGTACTGCATGAGGACAGAACGTTAGCAGGGCTGAGCATGCTGAGTACTGCATGATTGACGACAGAACGTTAGCAGGACAGAACGTTAGCAGGGCTGAGCATCTGGCTCATGTTTACAACACGTTTTAACCTGCTGCTGTGTTTGTGTGTGTGTGTGTGTGTGTGTGTTCAGGCACGACGGAGAAGATATTCGGGGAGAAGAAGGATCTGTATGACGTGTATGTTGATAACCAGAACGTGAAGACGCACAGAGAGCGACTGCGACCCCTGCTCCGGCTGAACGAGGCAGACAAGGAGAAGTACAGGAAACTAACTGAACAGAGGTAGATTCGCATTTATTTAAAAAAATCTCAGACATGGATTAAGACTAATCCTAGAATAAAACCTTTTCAATGGAGATCTTCATTAAAAAAACAATCTTCAGAATCCATGTCAGGGAAACTGGGCCTACATCTTGTAAATAGGTTATTTGCCCATTATACCTCCACTACAATGTGTTCCTAATGGAAAGGTTATGATGCTTTTTTCTTAGGCAACTGCTGCTGTACTCCCAAGAAGTGGATGAAAACTGTACCTCGAATGAGGAGGACCTCTTTGTTCTGTGAGTTTAATTTTTATATATATATTTGCCTGTGCTTTCTTTTAGTTTTGGCAAACTGGGACTTGTGTTGAAATTGTACTTCTCTCCTCCACCCTCTCCTCCCTCCAGGTTCTTCATGGAACAGAACAACAGGATCTTCCAGATCCTGTGGGAGGTGGCGGGGAGCTCGGACCGTACTCTGACCGCTGAGCATGTGAGGGCGATGGGCCTGGACCCCAAGGGGGACCGCACCTTCCTCGTGGACCTGCTGGAGCTGTACGGCATCGACGCCATGCTGGTCATAGATAACTCCTGCTGCCACTGAAAACTGGACAACCTTTTTGAAGGCCTTCTTGGATCTTACACCCCAGAACTGCCCCCCTCTGGAAGGCCCTGTCACCCCAGAACTGCCCCCCTCTGGAAGGCCCAGTCACCCCAGAACTGCCCCCCTCTGGAAGGCCCAGTCACCCCAGAACTGCCCCCCTCTGGAAGGCCCAGTCACCCCAGAACTGCCCCCTCTGGAAGGCCCTGTCACCCCAGAACTGCCCCCCTCTGGAAGGCCCTGTCTCCCCAGAACTGCCCCCCTCTGGAAGACCCTGTCTCCCCAGAACTGCCCCCCTCTGGAAGGCCGTCACCCCAAGATGTTTATCCCAGGACAGGGATGTTTATTTCTCATATCATTTCCAAACGTCCTGCCCAGTCATGTATCATTTCAATATTCACAAAGAAGAGGGGAGTCCTCCTGCTGCCAAACCTCACTTCTATATCACTTCTATATTACTAATTGAACTTCAGCATCAGTACTGTATCGGACGGTTGTTTATCTAAATTCGTTTTCGCCGTCTTCTGGACATTGGTGCAAATGAGCATCAGTTGCTGCGTAGTGTTCTAGATGAGATGTTCTAGAGACGCGTTGGTCACACCGGTGTGAAAGGGTTGACACTGGACGACAATATTTTGATGACCTCATCATGTGAAAGGGACATTGTGTTTGTTAGGACTGCAGCTGGCGAAGGTGGAGTCACCTGTTGAGCCGAGACTGATAAGAGAATTCTCACGAAAGGATGTCACGTCAGTGGGAGCTCCCGGTCTGAACGCAGTCTGAACGCAGTCTGAACACAGCCTGAACACACACGTCACGTGTGCGGTGACTTATCCTGAGCTGTGTAACGTTTCATCATGGTTCTTACACTTGAACCGTGAACAACTGTAATCTAGGGAAACCTCAACGAATGTGAATGACCCGACCCTAATCGACTCCCTGCTGCATCTCAACCACAGACTTTATCGATGAACATGTTGACTGATTAATTGTTTCTGTGTTCCTTTAAAAGATCTATGTTGGTTCTGGCCCTGTGTTAGGGTGAGTAGTGCTCACCCTATGTTGGTTCAGGCCCTGTGTTGGGGTGAGTAGTGCACTGATGGAAGGAGGGTGCAGGCAGTGTGAGCTAGCTGGTGCTGTTCTGGAGGAAGTTCTCTCTCTGCTGAGTCCTGCTCTGGGACTCAAACCACCTCCACTGCAATGACTGTATTTAAGATGAAATGGTGAAACTAGAACTTCCTAGACTCAAAGCTAATTCCCCCCCAGGCGTGTTTTTAGCTGTGTGTGATTTATAACTTAAATGTACTGTTCCGTACGGTCGCTGTTAGCTATATGGTCTGATTGAATTCTCCTGATCTGAACCACAGTGAGCAGTGAGAACTGTGAGGGTATAGAACTGCAGGAGAGTCTCTTGTTGTCTGGGACAGTTCTGGGGAAAGGCTCCGCTAGTCTGTCACAGATACAGAGAGCTCTTTGTGTGTCCTGGAGAGGCTGTTCCTGGGGTTGAGGAGAGGGGGCCCACCCGTCCCCCTCACCCTGTACCCCTCACCAGGCAGGCCCCATGTCTTCCGCATGAAGGGGTCCTCTCTAACTCTCTCTTTCCTTCTCAGTCTCTCTCGTTTCTCTATTTCTTTTAAACACCGCTCCATTCATTGTGGTTTGAATTGCAGTTTGTCCTCGTCTTAGGGGGAAGAGCTGAGTGTCTCTTGAAGGGGGGCCTGCCCCTTTTGTTGGCCCCTAATGAACTGAGCTGTCAGCCCACATGGATCTGTAGTCACTGATGCGAATGGGGACATCCTGAGAGGTCAGACTGGAGCCAAAATGTTCAGAAAGACACTTCACCATTCACGAGACTTCAGCCGGGGGAAGCTACGAGAGGCCCGGAGACCTGTATGGGTCAATAACTTCACGACTCCATCATCGCAGGGTAAACTTGACGGTTTGTCGTCGTCGGCGATGTGTTTGACGAACCCGGCTCCTTTCAACGGTGAGGATGTTTGGTGTCTCTGTTGTCCTCATCACACACAGCATGTCCCTACTGCGCTGGATCTCCTGTTTGTCCTACAGGTGTGTTTACCTGGGTCTCTGCGTCAGAGTCTGGGGGACGTACAGGACACGCACAGTCTGAAATGCCTTCTTTGTGGACTCATTCACGTACCTCAACCAGCATTCGGTCATCTGACTTACTTTGTACAGTGTGCCACCTTACTGAATGTCAATAGAGCAAATATGTATTACACACGCCAGTATGCAACAGTCTTCAAGCAGTCTGTACTGTTCTGTGTGCTTCGTAACCGCAATGTGAATCAACACTGCACTCACAGCTAGAGCTAAGTTAACACAGTAACCTACCCTAGTTCCACGGTAGGTGATCTGTTGGGCACAGCTGCAGTGACTACCCTAGTTCACGGTAGGTGATCTGTAGGGTACACATTCTGAGGAACTCGATGACCGGAGTCTCACCTGAGGTCGGTTAATGACGGGGACACAGTACTGCCATTGTGAAAAACAATAAAACTGTTATCTGATGTTTGTGTCTGTGTGGTTATGATATGCAGACCACACCCCCACGGACAAGTGATTAGAACCAGTGTTGTTCTGTACTAGTGCCATGCGCTGATCTTAACTCAAACACTTCATGTTTCCTTCCATTCTTTTATTCTTAACCTAAATATGAAGATAAATGCAGACAAGCTGGGCATCAGACGTGAACTTCTTTATTATTCTCGGTATCGTTTTATCTCATGAGGATCTCCCGAAGTCTTCCGGTCCAGACTGACGTACTGCACGTACAGGGCAGAGGTTAGGTAACAACACTTGGTCCATCTACATTCACCATCACCATACTGTCAGCCTCTTTCATAATCAGGGACACATTGAAATAGGCTCCAGTGGGGCAGGTAACAGTACTGTAGCAGAGGAGACGCCCTGGGTCTCTGTGGGGATACTAGGGGCTGGTGTTCCAGGAAGTCACCTCGGGGAGGAATCCTGAGTACTTGTCAGTGTGTGGTGAGGGGGAGCGGGGCAGTTCTGGGGGGATGGAACCTTCCAGAGAGAGGGCAGTCCTGTGCCCAGTCCCCCTCCGGCCCCCCGGGTTCCCCTCCACCCTCCTACATCTGGTTGAGCAGCTGCTCCCTGCGCTCGGCGCTGATGAAGAAGCGCAGTTTCCGTGGCAACAGCTGCACCTCCACGGGCATGGCCTCGTACGCCTCGTTGTCGATGTTGTAGAAGCCCGCCCCTTCCTGTGGGCGGGGCCAAGGTCATAGGTCAGAGTTAAACAAGGACACTAAGGAGCCAAACATGTTTCATTGCCTACAGAGGTCTTAATGGTCAACGACATATTAAAAGGAGTTTGTGTTGTTTCTCAGCCTGCAGGCCAGTCTGGGGCCATACTGACCGAGGGCAGGTTGAGTTGGACAGCACTGGCCTCCACGGTCAGGGCCTTCTTAGTGAACACAGTTGGATCCTCTTCTTTCTTAATCCTACAATAAAGGAATAAAGCTTAGCTTTTTTACTTAAAAAATTATAATAATTGGGACAGTTAATAAGTGAAGTGTGACAGGAAAGGCAGGGAGAGAGAGAGAGAGAGAGAGAGAGAGAGGGAGGGAGGGAGCGAGAGAGAGAGAGGGGGAAGACATGCAGTAACGGTGACAGTTCATGTTTACTCTGATACTGACCCCACAGTGATGAACTCTCCAACAGTGAAGGTGTCTGGCTCGACACTCAGCACCATGGAATCATCGAGGCGCTGAAGAGAGAGCCCGCGTGGGGAAAAAAGACATGAGTGTTTTGGTAATGCTGCTGGACACAGTGGAGCCGGTGTAGCGTGCATTAGCTGGTGTAGCGTGTGTTCGCCTGTAGCGGTGTAGCGTGCGTTAGCTGATGTAGCGTGCGTTAGCTGCTGTACCGTTTCGACAGGGTTCTTGTTGTGAGTGTGTATGGACAGCTCCAGAGTGGACAGCTGCTTCTCCTCCCACTGCACTGGCTCTTCTACTATAGGAGGCTCTACACACACACACACACACACCACAGATCAGAGTTATGGATAAACTGCATGGACCGACCACGACAATCCCGACACATCAACACCCTTACCCACACACTTACACACACTGACACACACACTGACACACACACACACACACAGAGATGAGACCATAGACCCCTAGAGATACTGCATGGCTGTGTCACCTTCCACAGGAGGGTTCCAGTAGTTATTCAGCCTGAGGATGATGCGGTTCAGCAGGCTGGCCCGGGGGGGCCTGTGGGTGGGCAGGTCAAGGGGGCGGAGGGTGGGGGCCAGGAAGGTCACGGAGGCCTCGTGGACCTGGGGCCACTCCTGGGGAGGGACGACACACTGTCAACAACAGCCTGGCAGAGGATACCTGAACCGGCGGGGAAGCTAGGACTGTTCAATGCCTGTTATCTTAAGAATCCAAACCGTATTTTCTCACCCGTAATGTGCTGAGCCAATGTGCTGCCCTTGTTTTCAATGGACCCATGTACCAATATCTAGGACAAGAGACACAGCAACAGGATTCATCTTCAGAGTGGAGGAGACGAGACTTTCTCCTCATACAAGACCCACTTCCTAGGTTTTTGTTTATGATACTTCAACATTATGCTGAATGTTCTTCAGTTCTTACTTGCTGATGGTGGCTGCCACGTCCCTGAACGCACCCCAACGTAATCCAGTCAGAGCGAACACCGGCAGCTCTTTCTCCCCCTGCGTGGACCAACAATTTTAAACAAATTGTTTTGATCAGTAGTTCACATTCTTGAATAGTTCACATTCTTGAATCTAGTCTCTTCTTCATCTCACCTTAATCTGCAACACATCCAGCGGTACTGTCTCCCCTCTCAGGATGGACATTGTTGCAGAGATGATGTGTCTGGAGGGGCGTGATGGAAACAAGCACAGCTTACTGAGAGATCGTTCGTAGACACACAAACAAAGACAATCTGAAGCGCGGAAAGTAAAGTGCGATCGACTGATCCTTGTGTGTGTGTGTGTGTCACCCATGTGACTCTCTGTGGGATACTACTGTAGCCAGAACAAGCTTGAGTGGGGTTAAACGCTGGTCGTACTTACTGGACCGGGTTGTCACTGAGGAGGTGAAGACTCGGGCTCAGGGAGTTGTGAGACCCCAGGGGAATGAATCCTATGGGAGTTCTACTGAAGATCTCCTACACCAGACCAACACAGGAAGAACGAGTCAGTGTTGCCCTGGGAGACGGCGTACATCAGACACACACGAACATACAGCATGGGAACAGGAAAAGGGGCGCTGGCAGGCGAGCGCTGTGCCCTATCAGACGGAGAAGCGGATCTGTGACATGATGGTGGAGCAGCGATGGCGCCCAAAGCCGACGCACCTCATCAGCCCTCCGGAGGAGCCCCGTGATCACCTCCTGCAAGGTGCCGTCTCCTCCCGCCACTATCAGCATGTCGGTCTGCTCCATCAACTCCAGCAGCTTCTTAGCCTGGCCTTCGTAGTCCGTCTGGAGGAGACAGGGGAAGGAATGCTATTATTCAACACGGTCAACAATTGTAACGGAACAAAAGACACGTTAGACAGGCAGGACACAAACGAAAGCCAGGAAGTAAAAGCACCTACTTTGACCACGGTCACCTCCACTCCAGCCAGAAATAATATGGGGGCAGCATTTTTCTCAAACAACTGGTTGGCTTTCCTGTGTACAGCAGGGCACAGTAGCACAAGTCTGGCTTACTTTATCGACAGACAGCAGTAGCAGATATCCCCATGACAACAAGTACAGTCACGCATGGGTACCCTGCCAAGGCAACGTTTTAAGGATTGAGGATGTGTTTTCGTACCCGCCGCAGGCGGCTGGGTTGAGGATGACTGTGGCCTTTCTCAGTTGTTCCTGGGGAGCGATCTGCTGACGCCCAAATTGCTGAAACATTACAGAGAGCATGAAAACTTAAGACGGTAGAAGGCCTAGGTTAATATTGTGGGCTACGTCAATGCAAAGACATACGGGGACAATAATCGCTCTCACCTTGGCTTCTAGACACGCTTCTCTTCGCAACACATTGTCACTGTAAAACAATGCGTCAACCCATCAGAATAAATATGCCGAATGAAGATCACAATCCTTCAACGTTCATTGAAAAAGTTAAGCAATGTAGCATAGAAGCCGAGCTAGCTAAAGTGATATCATGTGACTTCACTGCTGATCTGTATGGATAATATGGACGACATTTGTGGTTATAAGGATGGTTCAGTCAGAAGACACGTTAGTCTAAGAACGATGAACAAAGACGATACATTAATGGATACACACCAGTGTTTACCATACAGCCAGTATCCACCGTATGACAGGATACATACACCGACGGTTGACTTCTTCCAATGATTTCGCACCGTCCGGAACACTTTCACAACCGCAGCCATTATCTATGATATCAATATAACATAGTCTTGTACTACACTATTGATGTTATGTGTACAAATATTGTATAGTGAGCAGACATACATTTATTCCATAGCGGTCATTTGCCCATCGCTGTCAGATGTTCTCCCTCGCATGTGTCACACTGGTGCACCTTACTTAATGGTCCTATAGAACAAGACATTTACTAAGGTTCCGTTTGACAAAACATAATAACATTCTAAACATATTCTAAACTAAAAAACAGTTTCAGTCTAAAAACTGAGAACGTGTTTACTGAGAAACAAGGACATTGTAAGATATTGGGGGAAAATATGAAGACGCTAAAATTCCACTCAGTTAAATAAACTTCATTTCCCAATAAGCAGTTTGATGACAAAGACCTTGCCTGAACAAAAGTGTGACCATTTAGAAAAACTTTCGATTGTTTCAGTTAAACTTGTGTATTAATGTATTAATATAACATGTGTAGCTGCTGACAACCAAAAAGCAGTTGTGACCCAAATATATTTTTAAGAATATAATTTTGCTCCGGCACTCATAGGGGGTCCATCGAACCGGGATCTCCCAAAGATTGAGTTTATCATGGCGGTCCAGATGGCGGTAAATTCAGGTGTGGACTCAATTTTCTTCTATTTTCTTCTGTGAAACTTGTAGAAGGTTGTCTGGACTCATTTGTTAAACAATTCCGAACACCTTTGTTCACAATATTCAACTACTGTTACCTGAGCTAGCTATCTTATCATACAAGATCACATGGCGCCGAGGCTGTCACATTCATTGAATGGCTAGGTTGCTTGCTAGCAAAATTAGCCGGAGTGGAACAACTTCAGTGATCAGACCAAAACAAGCACTACTGTAAAATGATACTTGCACACATTGCTCAGCAAACACATCTTTGATGTTTCAGTTGAGGTTCTATTCCAATATTTTAAGACTAATACATTTCAGCTAACAAGCCATCGCGATAGCGATGGTAAGTTAGATGGTTTATACATTGCCTTATCATTTGTGTCTACGGCTGTTTCTAAACGTAGCTAGTGGGTGAATAAAGCCAAGCCGAACTTCTCGTTCGTACATTTTGGTAACCAGAGTCGTGCCAGTTTTGACCAGTTTTGTGTACGCCGGCATGCCTTCTCAGGAGCCAGTCTGTGGGGCCCGCTGAAGGAGCTATGGGAGACCGTGGAGGGAGCGGTGTGGAGGCGGCAGCCGGAGAGCGTGCACCTCCTGGACTTACAACTGAAGAAACACAAACCCCATTTCCTCTCACTCTTCAAGAACCCGGTGAGACGTTGACGCACACAAACACACACACACACTGAAGGCATTCTGCACTGTTTTTAAATGTGTTGTATTCTTTCATAAAATATTAGCATTACTGGCTAACTCTTCCTCTCTCTGTCTCTCTCTCTGTCTCTCTCTCTCTCCTCCCCCCAGCCAAAAAGTGCGGAGCAGAGGGAGAAGGTGAGGAAGGCCAGCACGGAGGGCATCTCCATCCAGGGCCAGCAGGGATCCAGGCTCCTGCCCGAGCTGCTCCTGACCGAGGCCTTCATCCTCAGCGACCTGTTTGACATCGGAGAGCTGGCCGCTCTGGAGCTGCTGCTGGCAGGTAACGGACATCACCTGGGACACCCCGGTGACTCACCGGTCTAGTGTAGGCTGAGGCTTCACCACAGGGGTCCTGAGACTTCACCACAGGGGGCCTAGGTTCAAATCCAGCCCAGGCCGTGTCACCCCCACCTCTCTCTCCCTTACAAATGTTGTTTTGGACAAGCAGTGTTACAGGGGGCTTCACCTATGTATGAGTCCTGGAGTACCTGTCTCTGCCGTCTCTACTGGAGTCCCTGTCTCTACTTTCTTTACTGGAGTCCCTGTCTCTACTCTCTTTACTGGAGTCCCTGTCTCTACTGTCTCTGTGCCAATAAGGCAGAAATCCCCCCCCAAAACGGGAAATATTAGCTTAGAAACGAACAAGCTAGCCCCTGATATGTGTCGCTGGAGGCCGTATCCAGACTGGACATGGCTGACCCTTGACCCCTCTCTCAGGTGAGCACCAGCAGCCGTACTTCCCCGGTGTGACCCGGGGCCTGGTGGCTGTGCTGCTCTACTGGGACGGCAAGCTGTGTGTGGCCAACTCCCTCCGGTCCCTCATCCAATCACGCCACGGCAAGACCTTCACCCTGGAGCTCAGGTAGGAGGGAAACGGATGTCTCCCAGAATGCTCTCGTCTAGGCCAGGGGAGCGGTCAGGTCTGCATGTTGTTTTGATTCAATATATTGGAGTTGTGGGGAGCCCTGTTAGCCATATACCATGTAGGCTGAGGCTTTGCCACGGTGGACTGGGTTTGAATCCGCCCTGGGCCTTGTGCTGCATGTCAGGTGTCTCTCTCTCTCTCCCTCCCTGCCTTCCCGTCACACTTCACTTAAAAACTGTCCAGTAAAGCATGAATAATGCCCAAAACACATCAAAAGTAATTTGTCGGGTTCTTTGGGGAGGAAACCCATGTGAGGAAAGGGAGAATGTCCAAACAGTCTTCTCTCCCTGGTGTCTGCTGTGTGTTGACCTGCCCCCTCTGGTCCTTGTGTCCCCCTCAGTGCCGAGCTGGTGACCATCACCACCAGGTTCACAGACGAGCTGATGAGCCAGGGCCTGGCCAGACGCATCCTGACGCTGGTGTCTGAGATCAGCGTCACCCGGGAGTTTGAGCGGCTGCAGAAGGAGAGAGGCCTGGGGAACGAGAAGCACAGGAAGGAGGTGAGGTGGAGGGAGGTCGGGGGGTGAGGAAGGGAGAAGGGCAGGGAGGATGTAAGGGGGGGACTGAGGGAGGAAGGGGGGGGGGTGAGGGGAGGTTATGGAGGACGGCAGGAATCAGCAAAAATTGTAGCCAACACAGGTGTAATAAGTAACTTGTTGGTTACATTTTTGTGCTTATTAATGTGAAGACAATCGAGTCAAATGAGAAGTTGCGCAAACTTTGTGTCTGCCTACAGTTTCATTCTCTGTTCCCCTGGTCTCTGACCTCATAACCCTCTGTTCCCCTGGTCTCTGACTTCATAACCCTCTGTTCCCCTGGTCTCTGACCTCATAACCCTCTGTTCCCCTGGTCTCTGACTTCATAACCCTCTGTTCCCCTGGTCTCTGACCTCATAACCCTCTGTTCCCCTGGTCTCTGACCTCATAACCCTCTGTTCCCCTGGTCTCTGACCTCATAACCCTCTGTTCCCCAGGTCTCTGACCTCATCCGAGAGTGTCGACAGGCCCTGGCCGACTCCCTGTTCTCCTGGACTTGCCAATCACCTTTAAGTAAAGACGACACCCTGGCCCTGATTGGCCACCTGGAGACGGTGACTGCAGAAGCCGACGGCTCATTGGACAGCGTGAACCTGGCCCTGGTCATGGGTCTGCTCTACTGTTTAGACGTCAGCTTCCTGGAACCGGGGAACGAGGATAGAGAAGGTGAGGAGAGGGGAGACAGTGAAACACAGATGACTTGACACCTGCCACTCGACATGATCAGCCCCAGTGTTTCCATAGGTCACCCTGTATCTCCTTGACCCTCACGAACACAGCCCAATCAGGAAGTGGGAGTTGACCGTCCAGCTGTGTGTCTAACCCCTCCCTGTGTGTGTCAGACCTGCTGCAGGCCTTGCCCCTGCTGACAGAGAAGCACTACGTGTCGGCCGTCCACGCCCGTCTGGTGGAGGGCCAGCCCTGGAAGGTCCCGGGGCTGCAGGCGGTGTGCCGGCTGGCCTGGGCCCTGGCCCTCAGAGCCCTCTCCCAGCTGCCACAAGGCGCCGGTAAGACTGCCGCCGCCGGGCCGGGGAGCGGGTAGAGCCCGGGTTTTATTCCTGCCCCGGGGTGTTTCCTGCGTGTCATCACTTCTCTCTCTCTCTCTGTCTCTCTCCTTAAGACTTCCATCTTTCACACGGTCACTATTCAAAATCCAGCAGAAAATGACTCGATGAATACTTTATGGGGCCTTCTTGCATGTTTTAATGGGAATATGCTTCTGTGGTCGATTGTAGATGTAAATGCACGAGTGTAGAAAAGCCTCTGATCTTATCACATGTGTGCCTGCGTGTGTGTGTGTGTGCACAGCCCTGGTGGAGTACACGGAGGCGGACGAGGCCCTGAGCGACCAGGCGCTGCTCGGAGGCGTCTTCCTGTTCATGACAGAGGGCATGCTGGGATGCCAGGGCTTCTCCCAGGAGGAGTTCTACACCCGGCGGCTCCACTCGCTCATCACAGACTTCCTGGCCCTCATGCCCATGAAGGTAGACTGCCTGGGGGGACGTGGGTCCTGATCGTCTGTGTGTGTGAGAGAGGGAGAGAGAGGGAGGGGGAGAGAGGGAGGGAGGGAGGGGGAGAGAGGGAGGGGGAGAGGAGGGGGAGAGAGGGAGGGGGGGGAGAGGGGAGGGGGAGAGAGGGGGGGTGGGAGAGGGGAGGGGGAGAGAGGGAGGGGGGATGGAGGGGGAAGCTTGTTTTCAGTGTTTGTTAGTAGCTTGTTATTTAAAGAAGTTTTGTTTTGATCGTGTCCCAGGTGAAGCAGCTGCGTAACCGTGCCGACGAGGATGCTCGTCTGATCCACATGTCTCTCCAGATGGGCAGCGAGCCTCCATCCTCTCTACGCAAAGACCTGGACCACCTGATGAACCTGGTCAGCCCTCGCACATGCATGCACACACACTGTACCTTCTGTCTCTCTGTCCCGTCTCTGACCTGTCTCTCTGTCCTGTCTCTCTATCCTGTATCTGACCTGTCTTTCTGTCCTGTCTCTGTCCTGTCTCTCTGTCCTGTCTCTGTCCTGCCTCTCTGTCCTGTATTTGACCTGTCTCTCTGTCCTGTATCTGTCCTGTCTCTGTCCTACCTCTCTGTCCTGTCTCTCTGTCCTGTCTTTCTGTCCTGTCTCTGTCCTACCTCTCTGTCCTGTATCTGACCTGTCTCTCTGTCCTGTATTTGACCTGTCTCTCTGTCCTGTATCTGACCTGTCTCTCTGTCCTGTATCTGACCTGTCTCTCTGTCCTGTATTTGACCTGTCTCTCTGTCCTGTATTTGACCTGTCTCTCTGTCCTGTATCTGACCTGTCTCTCTGTCCTGTATCTGACCTGTCTCTCTGTCCTGTCCCGTGGTCAGATAGGAGAGTTCTATGGTAAAGACCCGTTTGGCCTGGAGCTGGCTCTGGAGTTCTGGAACCCCACAGAATCCCTCCAGCACACCAGCATGCAGGGCTCCTACCTGGGCATGGCCATGCAGAGACCCCCCCACAAGCAGGTAGGAGACCAGACACACCTGCCAACCAGCCCCAGCCTCTAGGAATACATACTGCTGTAGTGCTGTCATTTAGCTGACGCTTGTGACCAAAGAGATGCAGTCTAATGCTCCAGCACTGAGCTGTAGCTGTGTCAACCTGCCATCCATGACAATAACGGATAAGTAACTTTCTGTCTGTCGTGTGTGTGTGTTTCAGGTGGTGCTGTCTAAGTTTGTGCGTCAGATGGGCGACCTGCTCCCTGCGACGCTGTACCTGCCGTACCTGCGCATGCTGAGGGGGCTGGCTAACGGGGCGCAGTGTTCTCACTACTGCTTCAGCCTGCTGAAGACCAACGGAGCGCCGCACGGTAACACACACACACACAGCATGCACACATACACACAGCATGCACACACACACACACACACACAGCATGCACACACACACACACAGCTTGCAGACACACACACACACACACACACAGCATGCACACATACACACACAGCATGCACACACACACACACTCAGCGTGTGTTTATAAGTGTGGCTTGCGTCCTCAGGAGAGGGCGTGGCGGGCAGCCCCGTCTCCTGGGAGCACTTCTTCCACTCCCTCATGCTGTACCACGAGAGCCTCCGCCGGGACCTGCCCAGCGCCGACGCCGCGCAGTACCGCCCGCCGCCACTGAGGGGCATCACCCAGAGAGAGATGGACGGCCTCACCGCCTTCCTGCAGCTGCTCGCCAACATCATCACCTGGGTGAGGAGGGGGGGGGGAGCAGGGGGCGGGGGGATCAGTTTGATGTTATGATTTATGTGTGTTGATGAATGGTCAGGCTTGTTTTAACTGTGTGTGTGTGTACCTGTGTGTGTTTGTGTGCGTGCCTGCCTGTGTATGTTGCAGAGTGAGAACGCGCGCCTGGCCCTGTGTGAGCACCCCCAGTGGACGCCGGTGGTAGTGATGCTGGGCCTGCTGCAGTGCAGCGTCCCTCCCATCCTCAAGGGCCACCTGCTGCGCTGCCTCGCCGCCTTCGCCAAGTCGCCCGAGATCGCCGCCTCGCTGTGGCAGTCGCTCGAGTACACACAGGTACTGTACCTTAGTTAACCCAGGTATTGTACCGTAGCTAACCCAGGTACAGTACCTTAGCTAACCCAGGTACAGTACCTTAGCTAACCCAGGTACCGTACGGTAGCTAACACAGGTACCGTACCTTAGCTAACCCAGGTACCGTACGGTAGCTAACACAGGTACCGTACCTTAGTTAACCCAGGTATTGTACCGTAGCTAACCCAGGTACAGTACCTTAGCTAACCCAGGTACCGTACGGTAGCTAACACAGGTACCGTACCTTAGCTAACCCAGGTACCGTACGGTAGCTAACACAGGTACCGTACCTTAGCTAACCCAGGTATTGTACCGTAGCTAACCCAGGTACAGTACCTTAGCTAACCCAGGTACCGTACGGTAGCTAACACAGGTACCGTACCGTAGCTAACCCAGGTACCGTACCTTAGCTAACACAGGTACCGTACCGTAGCTAACCCAGGTACCGTACCTTAGCTAACACAGGTACCGTACCTTAACTAACACAGGTACTGTACCTTAGCTAACCCCGGTACTGTACCTTAGCTAACCCAGGTACCGTACCTTAGCTAACACAGGTACCGTACCTTAGCTAACCCAGGTACCGCAGCAGCTTCTGACGGTGGTCCCAGCCTGTCTGGGAGGGTTGGGGTTAACTCAGTGAAGAACGTTCTGGTCTCTCCTCCAGATCCTCCAGACTGTTCGAGCACCAGGACAAAGACAGGCCGCTGGAATTGAGGTGTGTTTCTAGTTTTTGTGTATTTGGTGCGTGTGTGTCTGTTTATTGTGTGTGTGTGTGTGTGTGTTTAGTTTTTTGTTGGTGTTTGGCGTGTGTGTGTGTGTGTGTTTGTTTCTTGTGTATATGTGTGTGTTTGGTGGGTGTGTGTGTGTGTGTGGAAACCAAACCCTTGGCCTTATCCTCCCTCGTGTGTGAGCTCGCTGACCCCCTGCCCCCGGCCCTCCCCCAGGTGGAGCTGAACGAGATCGAGTCGAGCTGTGAAGAGTACCCTCTGACTCGGGCCTTCTGCCAGCTCATCAGCTCATTGGTGGAGAGCGCCCTGCCCGTCAACCTGGGGGCGGGGTTCCGCGCCCCAGGGTTCCAGCCGTACCTGACGTTCCTGAGAGAGGCCGTGTTCCTGCCCTTCCCCACCCGCGCCTACCGCATCCCCGCTGAGAAGGTCTGTCTCTCTCTGTGTCTCTGTGTGTCTCGCTTTCTCTGTATTTCTCCGTCTCTGTCTCTCTCTCTCTTTTTTAGCTCTCTGCTCGGCCTGTCTCCTCTCTCTCTCTCTTTTGCTCTCTTTACCTTTCACTTTTTCTCTCTCTCCTGACTTGATGGAAAATGTGCATCCTGCCCTAAAGAAACTACAGCTCTCTCACTGTCCTCCTTCTCTTCCCCTCCAGTGGGAGGTAGCGGAGGCGGTTCTGGAGGTGTTCCACAAGCTCCTGCGGGACTACGAGCCTGCGGCGTCGGACTTCGTCCAGGAGACGGTGGAGCTGCAGGGGGAGCAGGTGGCGGCTCACAAGCCCCCCGGACACACGCTGCTGTTCCACCTGCTGAACGACTCCCCCACCCTGGCCCTCTGCCTCAGCCTGCTGGGGGAGGGGACACGCCTGCTCGACACCTACGCCCCCTTCCCTGGTAGGGCATGGAGCATGCCGTCTCTCTCTCTCTCTCTCTCACACATACACACTGTCTCTCTCTCTCTCTCTCTCTCTCTCTCTCTCTCTCTCACTCACACATACACACACAAACTGTCTCTCTCACACACACACTGTCTCTCTCTCACTCAAACACAAACATACACACTGCCTCTCACACACCTTCACACACACACACCTCCCCCGCCCACATGTGTCCAACGCCCCCCTGTGTGTCCCTCCCCAGGTAAGACCCACCTGGAGGCTGCTGTGCTGCACTGCCTGGCCCTGCTGGAGCTGGCCCTGCACAAGCAGATGCTGTTCATGGAGCTCCTGCGTGAGAGCCAGTCCTCGCTGCTGGTCTGCCCCCTGGAGGAGCTGCTGCAGGGGGTCAGCGCCCAGAGCCGCAAGGCCGACCACATCGTCAACATCGCCAGGTACACAGCAGCATTAGGATTGGGATTATCCTCATTATTATCAATCATCATCACACATTATTATCATTATCACCCACATCATTATCACCCACATGCATCATCACACACACACACATCATCACACACACACACATAATCATACACACATCACACACACACACACATCATCAGAGGAATGGACAATGTAATACCTAGTGTGGATGGTTACACTTGACAGTGCTATTAGATGAGATAAACTGCTAATCTGGGTCGTCAGTAGTCAGAAACCGCTCCCCCGTATTGAGGCTCCATAGTCCTCATTCCCCTGGTGCTGTTTGTCCCTGGCAGGTACCTGTACCACGGCAACACCAACCCAGAAGCAGCCTACCAGAGCGCCAAGATCCTGCGACACATCTCCCGCTACACCCCAACATCCAGGCACGGCTGGTGGGGGACTTTACCCACGACCAGGTAGGACCAGGGACCCCTGGGGGAGAGAGGGGGCTGGGAGCACCTGGAGGAAGCAGGGGGATGATGCTGTGCTGTGTGTTCCTCCAGGCGGTGAGTGAGAAGCTGATGGCTGGCTTTGTGGAGTGTCTGGACAACGAGGGAGCCGAGGAGGGCATCGAGAAGGGAGACGGTGAGCTTTCTGATCTGACACGCATACGCACACACACACACATACGCACACACTACACACAAACACACACACAGTTTCTGGTTCCTCTCCTGTGTTAAATCTCATCTCGGATGTCTCCATTCCTCCCCCAGACTCGGACCCTGAGAAGAAGGTTGCTAGGCTCCGCCACGAGACCCAGAGCCACATCCTGAACCTGCTCATCACCTCCCTGGAGCTGAAGAGCCCCAACCTGGCACTCTACCTGCTGGGCTACCAGGTCAAGAAGCCAGCCTCCTCCACCAACCTCCAGGACCCTGGTCAGACCCTCTCTCTCTCTCACACACACACACACAGATATACAAATGGTTAGACACACACACATTCACAGGCACAGATAATCATGTTTCCAGATGCCAGACAGTACTGTAAGGTTGTGTGTGTGCTGTGTGTGTGCTGTGTGTGTGCAGGAGTGCTGGGCTGTCCACGCAGCTGTCTACACGCCATCCTCAGTCTCCTCCAGAGAGGAAGTGAGAAACGCTCGGGCCCTGTCCTCACCTCTCAGGCCCCGCACCTAGCGGAGCTCTGCTACCAGGTACACACACACACACATATACACACTGCTACCAGGTACACGCACACACACACCACACACACTGCTACCAGGTACACATACACACACACACTGGTACCAGGTACACACACACACACACATATACACACTGCTACCAGGTACATACACACACACACACACTGGTACCAGGTACACACACACGGGTGAAACACACATGCTGACACGCGTGCCATTTCATGCACCTGTGCTAATGACTGTGTGTGTGTGTGTGTGTGTGTGCAGGTGATTTACCAGCTGTGTGCTTGCTCTGACACCTCTGGTCCCACCATGCGTTACCTGAGGACCAGCCAGGACTTCCTGTTCTCCCACCTGCAGCACCTCCCCTTCATCCTGCCAGGTAGGTACTCTCACTCTCTCTCCTTATACCGCTCGCTCGCGCATCCTGCCACCTCTCTCGCTCCACTTCCACACGAGCGCACGCGCTCGCGCTCGCTCTCACGCGCCCTCGCCTGCCACCGCTGCTCTCGACCCTTGTCCACCTCTCTCTCTCCGTCCACCTCTCTCTCTCCCCGTGCGTCTCTCTCTCTCCTGTCACCTCTTTCTCTCTCCCTTTCACCTCTCTCTCTCATTCCACCTCTCTCTCTCTCCCCTTCCATCTCTCTCTCTCCCCTTCCACCTATCTCACTCTCTCTCTCTGTCTCTCTCTCTCACCCTCACCCTCACTCTCTCTCTGCTCCAGGTGACCAGATCGCGAGCCTGTCCCAGATGTCCTGGCTGATGAAGACAGCTGCCATCGAGCTCAGAGTGACATCCCTGAACCGTCAGCGCTCACACACCCAGCGCCTGGTCAACCTGCTGCTGGACGACCAGCCGCAGACACAGCACGCAGGTAACACACACACACACACACACACACACACACACACACACCCAGGTAACACACACACACAGACACACACACAGGTAACACACACACACACACACACACAGGTAACACACACACCCAGGTAACACACACACACACCCAGCGCCTGGTCAACCTGCTGCTGGACGACCAGCCACAGACGCAGCACGCAGGTAACACACGCACACACACACACAGGTAACACACACACCCAGGTAACACACACACACACACACAGGTAACACACACACACAGACACACACACAGGTAACACACACGCCCTCAGCACAGAGCTAACACAGCCCTTCTGCCTGGTGTGTTTGTGTAGCTGATGGGGAGATGGGTATGGAGGAGGAGACCAGATCAGTCAGTGGTTTCCTGCACTTTGACACCGTGTCTAAAGGTCAGTAGCACACACACAAACACAGGTAACACACACACACTCACACACAAACACACACCTTTCACTCCTGGACTCATGTTGCTGTCCAATATGTCCTCCAAGCCTTGGAGGAAGCTTGCTTACTGTGTCGTCTGTGTTGTCACATCCTGTTGTTGTGTGACATCATCACAGTGCGCAGGAAGCTGCTGAGTGTGCTGGACGCCATCGACTTCAGCCAGGACGCCCCGGAGCAGCTGCAGCTGGACTTCTTCGAGCGAACTCAGATCGAGCAGGTCATCGGCAACTGCGAGCACGTCAACGAGCACGGACACACCGTCTGCAACGTCAAGGTAGGACCTCCTCCTGCCTGACCCCTGACCTCCTGCCTGACCCCTGACCTCCTCCTGACCCCTGAGCTCCTCCTGACCTCCTGCCTGACCCCTGACCTCCTCCTGACCCCTGACCTCCTCCTGACCCCTGAGCTCCCTCCTCTTGACCTCTGACCTCTGATCTCCGGACCTCATTCCCTCTAACCTCCCCTCTCCTCTCTCCCAACTTCTGACGACCACAGGGGCCCGGGTTTGATTCCATCCCGGGCCACGTCCTGCATGTCCTCCCCTCGCTCTGCCTGCCTCTCTACCTCTCTCTCTCCCTGCCTCTCTACACTGTCTCTATCCCAGCCTCCCCTCTCTCCCTCTCCCTGCCTCTCTACACTGTCTCTATCCCAGCCTCCCCTCTCTCTCTCCCTGCCTCTCTACCTGTCTCTTTCCCTGCCTCTCTACACTGTCTCTATCCCAGTAAAGCAGCGATGCCAAACATATATCCTTGAAAACATGAAAGTGTCATGGATGTTATTGGTTAGTCTGATTGACATGTGATCAGCGTGTCTCTGGTCGTCTCCACAGCTTCTCCATCGCGTGCTGGTTGCCGAGGTCAACGCCCTGCAGGGAATGGCCGCCATTGGCCAGCGCCCCCTGCTGATGGAGGTTGGTGCATTAACCCTAACCCTAGAGATTCTAACCCGTAACTTCTTTGACCTGCGGTGAAACGCTCTAACCACTAAGCTCCACCCTCACCACATGTCCTGCCACGTTTGCGTCCCCCCTTTCCCCCCGGACAGGAAGTGAAACTCCATCCTGCAGCAGGTGGTGGAGCGTAACCGCGTGCGGCGGAGTCTGAGCGCCAAGCGGCAGGCGCTGCAGTCGTGGCGCAGCCTGGTGGAGACGCTGCTGACCGCCTGCCCTGCTGACCTGGTGCCCGCAGAGGACCGCCAGCTCATCATCAGAGACCTGCTGCTGGACCTGCACGACAAGGTGAGACTAGAGACCTGCTGCTGGACCTGCACGACAAGGTGAGGGGGGGGTTAGAGACCTGCTGCTGGACTTGCACGACAAGGTGAGGGGGGGGGGAAAAGGAGGGGACAAGAGGGAGGGGGAGGATGGAGGGAGGGGACCTTGTTTGTCCTGAGATGCTTGCTATACTAAAGGCCGTCATCTTCTGTACATTACTGTAATAATCATTTGTGACTTCCTGGGAGCTGTAGTTGTGTGTCTAATAAATGTGTGTGCTGCAGTAACCGGACTGCAACAGGAACTGCGTAACAGTCTAAGTCCCGCCCCCCCTCTCTCCAGGTCCTATCAGAAGACGCCGCCGGGGAGCTGATGCCCATCGTTGCCGGGGCCGTCTTCACCCTGACAGCCCACCTCAGCCAATCGGTGCTGTCTGAGCAGCAGCAGGGGGCGGGGCTAGAGGGCGGGTCTTCGTCGGGATTCGCGTCCATCGCCAACTCTGCCCTCCACCTCATCCTGCGCAAGCTGCTCAGCTTTATACTCTGTACTGGTGAGGTGACACACACACACACATCATACACACACACACATATACCACACACACACACACTGTTTTAATATGAATGTGTGTGTGTGTACCAGGTGGAGGTTTCCAGCGTCTGCGAGCTCACCTGTACGGCTCCCTGCTCTACTACCTCCAGATCGCCCAGAAACCAGAGGAGCCAGACACACTACAGACAGGTACACACACACACTACAGACAGGTACACACACACACTACAGACAGGTACACACACACACTACAGACAGGTACACACACACACACTACAGACAGGTACACACACACACTACAGACAGGTACACACACACACACTAAAGACAGGTACACACACACACACTACAGACAGGTACACACACACACTAAAGACAGGTACACACACACACACTACAGACAGGTACACACACACACTAAAGACAGGTACACACACACACACACTACAGACAGGTACACACACACACTAAAGACAGGTACACACACACACACTACAGACAGGTACACACACACACACTACAGACAGGTACACACACACACTACAGACAGGTACACACACACACACACACCCTGCTGACCCTGGACCACCTGGACTGTGTGTGTGTGTGTGTTTATATCTGTGTGTGTGCGTGCAGCAGGCAGCTCCATGTGGGAGCGTCTCACCGCTCCAGAGGACGGCTTCTCCAAGCTGCAGAGGGAGAACCTGGCCATCGTGCACAGCTACGGCACCACGCTCATGGAGGTGGTGTGTCGGGACGCCTGCGACGGCCACGAGATCGGCAGGGTAGGGAACACACACACACACTGTACACACACAGCACACACTCACCAGCATACATGCACACACACACACATCTTACTAGAGAGAGTCTTCTGAACGGATTGTGCTTGTAAACATCACCGTCTTTCCTGTTAACTTACTAAATGACTGTGTGTGTGTGTGTGTGTCCAGATGCTGGCTCTGGCTGTGCTGGACCGCGTGCTGTCTATTGAGCGTCAGGGAGACTGGCTGGTGTTCCTGTGTAACAGCGGCTACCTGCGGGTGCTGGTGGAGAGCCTTCGCCATGACGACCACGCCCTGCAGACCCTGCTGTGCCCCCAGCCCCCCCTGCTCAAGCCCCTCTACATCTATGAGAGCAAGATGGTGAGGACACACACACACTCTCTCACACACAAACACACACAGACTGCTAGTGTGATGTGACCAGTAACAGACTGCTGGTTACCAGGGTAACCTGGTGTGATGTGACCAGCAGCGTGTGTGTGGTTCCCAGGGTAACAGTAGCGCGTGTGTGGTTCCCAGGGTAACAGCAGCGTGTGTGGTTCCCAGGGTAACAGCAGCGTGTGTGGTTCCCAGGGTAACAGTAGCGCGTGTGTGGTTCCCAGGGTAACAGTAGCGTGTGTGTGGTTCCCAGGGTAACAGTAGTGTGTGTGGTTCCCAGGGTAACAGCAGCGTGTGTGGTTCCCAGGGTAACAGTAGCGTGTGTGGTTCCCAGGGTAACAGTAGCGTGTGTGTGGTTCCCAGGGTAACAGTAGCGTGTGTTCCCTGTGTGTCAGGCTCTGCTGATGCGGGTGGCCAGGACCGGCCCCGGGGCGGTGGAGCTGCTGCGCTGCGGCCTGGTGACACAGCTCATGGAGTGTCAGGTGTTCGACATGGTGCCTGACAGCGACACCCACAGGTGAGGAGGGGAAGGGCAGGAGGGAGAGGCTACGCAGGCAGTTCTGGTATCTAACCTGCTGTGTGTCTCCAGGGTGTAGTCCAGACTGGTATCTAACCTGCTGTGTGTCTCCAGGATGTAGTCCAGGCTAGTATCTAACCTGCTGTGTGTCTCCAGGGTGTAGTCCAGGCTGGTATCTAACCTGCTGTGTGTCTCCAGGGTGTAGTCCAGACTGGTATCTAACCTGCTGTGTGTCTCCAGGATGTAGTCCAGGCTGGTATCTAACCTGCTGTGTGTCTCCAGGATGTAGTCCAGGCTGGTATCTAACCTGCTGTGTGTCTCCAGGATGTAGTCCAGGCTGGTATCTAACCTGCTGTGTGTCTCCAGGATGTAGTCCAGGCTGGTATCTAACCTGCTGTGTGTCTCCAGGGTGTAGTCCAGGCTGGTATCTAACCTGCTGTGTGTCTCCAGGATGTTTGTCCAGAGGGACTCGTCAGGGTTCATCCCCAGCCCTGCTCACCGCTACAGACAGATCCTGCTGCCGGCACTCAGGTTGTTCCAGGTCATCCTCACCTCCACCACCACCCACCACCAGCAGGGGGCAGCACAGGTACGGCCACAGCAGGCCACCTCCAGGGGGTTATTAACTGGGATAGTGTGTGATGGACTGACGTGTGTGTGCTTTACTGACTTGTGTGTGCGTGATGTACTGACGTGTGTGTGTGTGTCTGATGTACTGACTTGTGTGTGTGTGATGTACTGACGTGTGTGTGATGTACTGACGTGTGTGTGTGTGTGCAGGTGCTCCAGTGGATGATAGTGCACGCAGACACCATCCAGTCCCTGCTGAGGTGTCAACGTCTCAGCATGGGGACTCTGCAGGAGCTGGCCCTGCTCACAGGCATCATCAGCAAGACGGCCCTGCCCGGTACACACACACACACACACACACACACACACTGCCCAGCTGGCCCTGCTCACAGGCATCATCAGCAAGACGGCCCTGCCCGGTACACACACACACACACACACTGCCCGGTACACACACACACACACACACACTGCCCGGTACACACACACACACACACACACACACACTGCCCGGTACACACACACACACACACACTGCCCAGCTGGCCCTGCTCACTGGCATCATCAGTAAGACGGCCCTGCCCGGTACACACACACTCTTTCTCACTCTCACACTATACCACTCTCTCACACTCTCTCACACCCTCTCTCACACTCTCTCTCTCACTCTTACTCTCTCTCTCACACTCTCTCTCTCTCTCACTCTCTCTCACTCTCTGACTGACTGACTGATACACTGCCCCCTCACACACACACACACACTCCCACCCCAGACAGGAGTCTGTCGTGGTGCTCAGTAGACGCCCACAGCCAGGGGGCAGCAGTAACAGAGTGTTGTCCCGGTGCAGGGGTGCTGGAGGTGGGCGGGGAGGGCAACAACGCGGCCCTCCTGGAGGCCCAGGGCCACGTGGGCCGCTTCCAGAGGCAGAGCCTGGCCCTGCTGGCCCGCCTGGCCGGCAGCGAGAGAGAGCAGCTGCTGAAGCAGGCGGAGACGGGCGCCCCCGGAGACCCCGCCGAGCGCAGAGAGGATATGGAGGTTGCCATGCAACAGGTCAGAGTCGGGAGGGAGGGTGGGGGGGGATTGGAGGGAGGATGCTGGAGAGGAGGAGGGAGGATGGGGGGGGGGACTGGAGAGGAGGAGGGAGGATGGGGGGGGGGACTGGAGAGGAGGAGGGAGGATGGGGACTGGAGAGGAGGAGGGAGGATGGGGGGGAAATGAGCTGGAGGACGGGAGGGATCCCAGAGGAAGGGTTGGGGTCAGGGTTAGCAGGAGAGGTGTTGATAACGTGTGTGTGTGTGTGAGCAGGTGTGCGCTAACATCATGGAGTACTGCCAGGCTCTGCTGCTGCAGAGTTCAGCTCAGGCCCAGTACAGCATCTGTCTATTCAGCCCCTCCGTCAGCGAGTCCACCAGCAGAGACCCAGCACGGCCAGGTCTGTCTCTCACACACACTCTCTCACACTCTCACACACTCTCACGCACACACTCTCACACACACACTGTCACACAGACACTCTCACACACACACACACACACACACACACTCTCACACACACAGACGTTATCCACACCCATCCTGCTAACCCTGACCCCGCCCCCCCCAGACCTGGTGCTGGCCCCGCCCCTCTCCCGGGTGCCTCCCCTGGGCCTGGTCATGTTCCTGCTCAGGAACAGCGCTGCAGACTTCTTCAGCTACCAGCAGAGCCACAGACAGAACCTGGCCAAGCTCACCAGCCTGGAACAGCTGCCCCCAGAGGAGCTGAAGGAGGTACACACACACACACACCTGCTCTCTCACATACACACACATACCCCTGCTCACACACACACACACACTGCTGCTGCCCCCGGAGGAGCTGAAGGAGGTACACAGTACACACATACCGGCTCTCTCTCACACACACACACACACACACAGACTGGGCCTAACCATCTCCAACCTCATTCACTTCTTAAAAAGTCCCCTGTGTGTGTGTGTCCAGCTGTGCCAGGCGCTGGTGGCGGGGTCTGGAGGGCTGGAGAAGATCTCTTCTGTCCAGAGGAGTCTCCTGGCCAAGCGCAGGCTGGTCCAGCTCATCAACAACAGAGCCAAGCTGCTCGCTCTCTGTTCCTGTATCCTCCACACACACTGGAGCCAGACTAGGCGGGACCAGACTCTGCCAGGCCAGGCTAGACCAGACTAGGCCAGAGCAGGCTAGACCAGACTAGGCCAGGGCATATTATTCTAGACTAGTCTGCAGCGAGTGTAACTGTTGACTGGGAGATTAAGGACAGGACGTGATGTGGTTTAACACGTTGGTAGAGCCTGCTGTGATGGTGCATAAATATTCATGTACGAGTCTGTGGCGATGAGACCTTGACCCAGCCCCTCCCAGACGTGATTGAAACCTGTCTGTTCGTGCTGTGGCGCCACCTGGAGTATTACCTGCTGTACTGCACCCCAACAGACCCCAAGGACTCCCTGATGCCAGGGGGGGCCTCCTACAGGTCACGACTGGGTGACGGTGAGTTCACACCCCTCCACATCAGCCCCTACACCCCCCGTGGTCGTAACACGCCCCCTGTGGTCGTAACAAGCCCCCCATATTCGTAACACGCCCTCTGTGGTCGTAACACGCCCCCTGTACCCTACAGACTCGTTCGGTGGCCTGGGAGGAAGTGAGGGCCGCGGCCTCGGCCTGTCCAGGATCAGCCAGCAGGACCTGGAGCAGGTGAGAACATCCTCCTACACTGTCTGTGAGAGAGAGGGGGTGTGTCTCTGTGAGAGAGGGGTGTGTCTCTGTGAGAGAGAGGGGGTGTGTCTCTGTGAGAGAGAGGGGGTGTGTCTCTGTGAGAGAGGGGGTGTGTCTCTGTGAGAGAGAGGGGGTGTGTCTCTGTGAGAGAGAGGGGGTGTGTCTCTGTGAGAGAGGGGGTGTGTCTCTGTGAGAGAGGGGGTGTGTCTCTGTGAGAGAGGGGGTGTGTCTCTGTGAGAGAGAGGGTGTGTCTCTGTGAGAGAGGGGGTGTGTCTCTGTGAGAGAGGGGGTGTGTCTCTGTGAGAGAGAGGGGGTGTGTCTCTGTGAGAGAGAGGGGGTGTGTCTCTGTGAGAGAGAGGGGGTGTGTCTCTGTGAGAGAGGGGGTGTGTCTCTGTGAGAGAGGGGGTGTGTCTCTGTGAGAGAGGGGGTGTGTCTCTGTGAGAGAGAGGGGGTGTGTCTCTGTGAGAGAGGGGGTGTGTCTCTGTGAGAGAGGGGGTGTGTCTCTGTGAGAGAGGGGGTGTGTCTCTGTGAGAGAGGGGGTGTGTCTCTGTGAGAGAGGGGGTGTGTCTCTGTGAGAGAGGGGGGGTGTGTCTCTGTGAGAGAGAGAGGGTGTGTCTCTGTGAGAGAGAGGGGTGTGTCTCTGTGAGAGAGAGGGGGTGTGTCTCTGTGAGAGAGGGGGTGTGTCTCTGTGAGAGAGAGGTGTGTCTCTGTGAGAGAGGGGGTGTGTCTCTGTGAGAGAGGGGGTGTGTCTCTGTGAGAGAGAGGTGTGTCTCTGTGAGAGAGGGGGTATGTCTCTGTGATGGTGTGTGTGTATCTGTGAGAGGGTGTGTGTGTGATGTATTACCTGCTGTACTGTCTCTGTGACAGAGGGGGTGTGTCTCTGTGAGAGATAGGGTTGCAAAGGGGCGGAAAGTTTCCGGTAAATTTCCGGAAAGTTTCCAGGGGAATTTTGGCTCGGGAATTTGGGAATTTTGAAAACAAAAATCAGCCAACGTTTTTTTGCAAAAGCATATAACGGGGAACTTAAATGTAGTTGAGAACAAGTCTATGCACGCCTAGCTCAGCTGGACCCTGAATGCAGCTGGTTGGAAACATTGTCTGCCAGAAACATAAACGTAAACATAAAACGTTCTTTTTTTTCCGAACTTCTTTGTCATCAGTGTTGCGTCTGAACGTTTCAACCCTATGCCTGGCAAGTGTGAGAGCGCCGAATTGCGTAGAGGCCGAGAGCGGTATTGCAAACAGATAGAGATTTCAATTATAGCTTGCAACATATTGAAATACATTTTTGGAGCTGTGAACTTAGTTAAACATTTTGAATTATGAACTATGAACTGAACTAGTTCATTTTAAAATTTGTGAACTATGAACTGAACTAGTTCATGTAGAAAGTGAATTTTCCCAACCCTGTTTGTCATTACCTAGCCTATTGATTACTTGGTAAACTCAAGCCATGTTCATTTTAATACCAAGTTTATTTGGTACCAAAATGTCCAAAAAGTCAAAAATTACATTTTTAAAAGTTGTATTATAAATGTTTGCATGCATGTCTGCTTATGACAAGGTAAATACAGTTAAATTATCCCTATATTTCCAGTTTATTCCTGTTAATTCCTGTTTATTCCCGTTAATTCCCGTAAATTCCCGTTAATTCCCGTGGAAAGTTTCCAACTTTGAATATTCCCGGAATTTTGCAACCCTAGTGAGAGAGAGGAGGTGTGTCTCTGTGAGAGAGGGGGTGTGTCTCTGTGAGAGAGAGGAGGTGTGTCTCTGTGAGAGAGAGGGGGTGTGTCTCTGTGATGGTGTGTGTGTGTCCTCAGTAACCCCCCCCTCCTCCTCCCGTGTGCAGCTGCAGAGCGACCTGACGGCAGGCTTCAGCGAGGCTCTGCAGAGGAAGCTGCTGGAGGTGGAGAGCGCGTACAGCCAGGTCCGCTCTCGCTACACCTTCATCCAGGCCCTCATCCGCAGGATCCGGGGGCTGCTGCGCCAGCCCAGGAGATGAGACACACACACACACACACACAGCAAACAGGATACACACGCTGAGCGTAACACACACACACAGAGCAAACAGTACACGCACTCTCTCACACACACGCACACTGACTATAACACACTCCTAATGAACTGTGTCCACTGAGAGACATTCTGTCCTAGAGAGCTCCTGGACTCCTGGAGGGCTTCAGAGCAGCACCACAGCCCTGCCCTGTCTGTCTGTCTGTCTGTCTGTCTGTCTGTCTGTCTGTCTGTCTGTCTGTCTTCCTCTGTCTGTCTGTCTGTCTGTCTGCTACCCAGGACATGGTGTGTCCTGTCTGTCTGTGTGTGTGTGGGGAGGTCCAGGAGAGTTTCTCTACATGGAAAAAATTTTCTTTTAGTGGAGAGCTGTACCTTGCGCCAGGCTTTTCTAGAGAAAATGAATTTTTTGTGGAATTTTACAAAAAGATTAGGGGTTTGATTATTGCTTATTCAAGTTTGTTTTTTTTATGGTGAAAATAAAGTAATTTTCTAATGTGAGATGTTCTTGTCATCATGCTCTGTGAGTCATAGTAAGAGGAACCAAAAGTCTGTTTAAGGTAAAACCATCCGTACGTTGAAGTAACCTTACAATAATGTCCAATCAACTGGAACTAGTCAAAGTTTGAAACAAGTCATATCCAGAGAATCACATCATATTAATCTCACTTTATTTTCTTAGAAGGTACACTATACGACAGTAAAGTGCGTCAATTCTCAAAACTTGGGGAGAGAAGGGGGAAGAGAAGGGAGAAGGGGGGAGAGAAGGGAGAAGGGGGTGTATGAAGACTCCTCGTCTTTCAACATTCAGATTTGGTGGACAGGATTGCTGTGCTGCTGTCATGAGGGCTGGGAGGGTTTCAGACCAGAAACCAGGACAGGATAAGGGAGAGGAGGGATCCAATCAGAAACCAGGACAGGATAAGGGAGAGGAGGGATCCAATCAGAAACCAGGACAGGATAAGGGAGAGGAGGGATCCAATCAGAAACCAGGACAGGATAAGGGAGAGGAGGGGTCCAATCAGAAACCAGGACAGGATAAGGGAGAGGAGGGATCCAATCAGAAACCAGGACAGGATAAGGGAGAGGAGGGATCCAATCAGAAACCAGGACAGGATAAGGGAGAGGAGGGATCCAATCAGATTCTCAGTCAACACAAACGGATCCACCTGGGAAACATCCATCCTCTGTTGTATTCATGATCACGTCATGAGAACACTTCTTCCACTACGGGAGCGTTCAGACTGACGGTTCTGGATCTGACAGGACCTGGGATGTTCAGGGTCAGTAACTAACACAGGAGACACACACAGGCTCCCAGACTCTGTTTCCCGGTGGAACCCCGGTGATTCTGCCGTTTATGCTGCAGCAGGAGAAGCACATGAGTGAGGAGAATGTTCTGGATGTGTTCCTGGGCTCAGACAGAATGTTCTGGATGTGTTCCTGGGCTCAGTGGATGGGACAGACGCCACATTGTGCGAGGGACAGAAGCTATTTGTGCTACTTTTCTTTTAAATCATGCACATAATATAAATTACTTTAAATAATACAGTTCATTACAGTATGTTAAAATCGACATTTACATTTTTCTTCCTGCATGGTTGTGTCTTCTCTGATTGTGCTGTTGGAGGGGAGGAGAGAGATATAGATAGAGCATTTCAGAATATCTGAATATATTAGACATGTCTGCAAGGGAGTTTTTCATTGTTACTCTATGCTGCTCACGCACGGGCTGAATGAGTTTGACGGAGTTTGTTCGTTGTGTATCTGGCTCTGTATGACAACAATGGTTAACTGAGAACCAGTCACTTTCGTTTGGAAAACACCCTTGATCTCACCGCAGGAACATAAGGGAGACATGTAGCTCATCAGACGACCAATCCGGGAAACACAGCTTGTCTCATTCTGCCATATTAAAACCTGTCGTTGAATCTCTGTACATTATAAATTCATTTTGTTCCTTTTAGGAGAAAAAAACCAGGATTAAGACTATATACAGCAGGTACATGGAACAAGGAGGGTGATCGCCTGCAGCCAGGGTGTAGCCGGCTAGCGACTCTAGTCCAGGTCTGCTGTGTCCTTGATGTCCTTGTGACGAGGTCAGACATTCCTCTGGAACTGTAGGTCAGTGTTCTTGATGTTGGTGTTGTGTGTCCGGCTGTGCGACGCAGTGGGATGTGTGAGGACACTTCCTCAAGGCTCCCGACTGATTCTCATTGGTCAGACGAGGCAGCTGAAGCCCCGCCTCTGCTCTGGCGTCGATTGGACTAAAAACCTGTCATTCTGTCATACATTCCAGGGGAAGGACAGCCCTTGCTTTTGATTGGTATAAAATCCAGTCAAGGGGGGGAGAAAAAGAGGCGGAGATTGGCAATGACAACAAGCTTATCCAGCAACGATTTTCCACATTGTCTTAACGTCAACGTGTATGTGTGTGTGTGTCTCAGTGTGTGTCTGTGTGTATGTGTCTCAGTATGTGTGTGTGTGTGTGTGTACAAATTCCTCAGTTGGAACCGTGCGGAGTGTGAGCTTGCGTGTCCAAAAAACGGCGCACGCAAACGCACGTGGAGATATCCACCGTCTCCCGCGACCCCCTGGACCCCCCCCCCTCAGTTGCTGTCAGAGCCCAGCTCCTGACTGCTGTCCTGGGACCTCAGGGGGGACCGGGGACCCCGGGGGATCGCTGGGGGCCGGGGCCACCTCCCCTGTCACGGCCAGACGGATGACCTTGAGCCAGCGCTGTTTGAGGTCGTCGCTCTCGGCGGCGAAGCTGTGGAGGGACTTGGACTGGGAGAGACGGAAGCTGGAGGGCGGGTCCGCTGGCCGGGCGCTGTCGTCCACAAGGTAGCCCAGGAGAGGGATGGTGGACTGGGCCTTCACATCCTGGAGGGGTGGGGGACAACAGTCATGTTCAGGCTTTGCACTATAGAGTACGTAAGAGTTGATGAAGTGTTGTCGGTATATACACTGGGGGAGGGGTATTCAGCAGTGGCATTCAATGGATCAGAATGCATAGTGAAAACCACTGTTTAAGCTTTCTCTCATTGTACTGAAGCATATGTAAGAATATTAAGTGTAGTTCACACACACGCACACACTATACGTCCCTTAAGGGTTTGTGTCTCCCACAGACGTAGTAAACAGGAAGTAACCAAACACCACAGGAAGTACATATCTTTAGCAGACGCGTTTATCCAAAGCAGGGGGGGGGGATTTGTACCTGCTCTATTCTGAGCTACACCTACTCCTTCCTTTACCGATTGGGTCACAATCATGCACACCAGTAGAACATAAAGACACAAGAGTCAGATCGACCGCATTGGTGACGAAAGCCATGCTTCCTTCATTTCAGCAAGGGCGAAGGTTTCATAAGACATTGTCCCGCCCACTTTCTGTCCCGCCCACTTTCTGCCCAAACCAAACAAACCTACTCCCCCCTACGTTCTAGGTTCTCTTCCTGTACGGGAAGTGGTCAAGCTGTAGACAGGAAGTGGTCAGGCGGTAGACAGGAAGTGGTCATGCCGTAGACAGGAAGTGCTCTGACCTGCGGGGCTCCGTAGAGGTACAGCACCAGCGCCTCCTTCTGGGGGATCACACACCAGACTTTCTGCCACGGCTTGGTCTTCTCACAGTACTGCAGGAAGCCACACATGATGCTGCTTCCTGAGAACTGGGCCGCCTCGATCTGGGGGACCGAGGAGTCATGGTTACGCAGCTGGCAGTTTTTTTATGCGAATTCTGAGTCCCCACAAGGATAGATAGACAAGATGTGTGTGTGTGTCCACTCACCTCTAAAATGCCCTTCTTCTTGATCTCAGCCCTCTCCTCGTTGTTCTCCGAGTTTCCTGTCAGGATGGGGTAGCAGTCCTTGCACACCTTGTTGATCTTGTTCCCATCATACTCCAGGGCCACTTTGTAATCTGAGCACTTCCAGCACACCACCTGAAGACACAGAACCACACCCCGGTCACCAGCCTGGGATACACTACTGCACCCCGCACTACAGCGGGGTGAGAGAGAGATGAGGAGGGTGGGGTGAGAGAGAGAGAGAGAGAGAGAGAGGGGGAGAGCGGGGTGAGAGAGAGATGAGGAGGGTGGGGTGAGAGAGAGAGAGAGAGAGAGTGAACATGACTCCTGACTCACGCATCCACACGCTCGGCAGTGGTGTCTCCGTCTTGTCAGAGCGTTGAAGAACTCCCTACACTTCTGACACATGGTGACCTCGTTATCCCGGATCCAGCGAGGGGCTCGCTTCCCCAGCTCTGCCGTCTACACACACACACACACACACGCGCACACACACACACACACACACACACACAGACAGACATATACACACACATACACACAGACACACAAACAGACAGACAAACAGCCATATACACACAGACATACGCAGGGTCAATAGGTGGCATTCTCATTTACATTTACAAACTCAACACTGCAAGGTTAGACAGCAGGACAGATCCGGACTCACCGACACCTCCTCCACCTCTTTAGCGGCCATCTTGAATGACTCGTTCTTCTCCTTGAAGATATCTATGGTCTCTTGGAACGCCTGGTGCACACACACACACGCACACACACACACACACACACCATGTCAACAAGCCTCAACTACAGTACAGTAGGCCACGATATAAAACAAATCATGAAGTAAAAGTAATTCTACTGATTTAAGTACCTTGATCCAGCTTGCCTTGTCTTGCTCTGAGCTGAAACATAAACAACATTGTCTGTTTAAAGTGAGTTATTTCAGAGTTTGCTTGTGTAACTGTTATCAACCTTTGCGCTATGGTCTGTAAAGTGAAACTATGGCTAACAGCACTAGCTAGGTCACATTGATCTGTGGTTGCCGAGAGTAACCCACAGGGCTGGCTGTTAGGGGGGGGGGCACAGATATGGTGGCAGTCGGTTATGTGTTGGTGCAGCCCCAGGTTATTTTGAGACTGGAAGCAGGTGAAGTACAGAACAGATGCTGGGGGAGGGAGGGAGGGAAGGCCAGTAATGCACAGACAGTCTGGAACCTAAACACACCGAATACAATATCAGTGCACATTCTGAGTGTGCGGATGAGGGTGCAGGGATGGGGAGAATGGGAGGATGGGAGGGAGGGAAGGAAGGAAGGGGAGGGTGGGAGGGAGGGATGGGGTCAGGGAGGAAGAGAGGGAGGGATCGGGTGGAAGGGACTGCCGCTGAGAGCGATGAAGGAAACACGACACTGAAAGGAAAGGTGGAGGAGAGAGGGAGAAAGACATGGGGGAGGGGAGGAGGGTGATGAAAGGAGGGAGGAGGGAGACGGGAGGAGGGTGATGAGAGGAGGGTGATGAGAGGAGGGAGGAGGGAGACGGGAGGAGGGCCGTGGGAGGAGGGAGGGAGGAAGGACACGGGAGGAGGGCGGTGGGAGTAGGGAGATGAGAGGAGGGTGATGGGAGGAGGGCGGTGGGAGGAGGGAGGAGGGAGATGGGAGGAGGGCGGTGGGAGGAGGGAGGAGGGAGATGAGAGGAGGGCGGTGGGAGGAGGGAGGGAGGGAGGTCCGTGCCTGGCCTGCATCTCCAGAGTCCTCTCCTTGCCGGACACCTGGAAGGTGTGTGGGTAGTCGTCGTTGGTGGTCTCCAGCACCTTCATGCCCTCCAGGCCAATGCGTGTCCGGACCGTGTAGCGGGTTCCCCCCAGGCTGAACTTGGGCACGCAGTACAGCAGGCTGTTGTTGAACTGAGGAGGGGACCCATGGAGAGAAGGGTCTGCTTAGCTACGCTGTCTGACTGTGCTGTGTACATGCTCGTTTTACTGACCCTGTGTGTGTGCGTGTGTGACAGTGTGTGTGTGTGTCACAGTGTGTGTGAGTGTGCTTGTGTGTGTGACAGTGTGTGTTAGTCTCACCAGGAAGAGGTACCTCTCCATGGCGGAGGTGTTCTTGGCTGACAGCTTCAGGACGTGTCCCTGCTTGATGAACTCGTTGGAGGGGTTGACTATGTCCTCCTCCTCCCCCAGCATCTCGTAGATCTCCAGAAGCTTCTTCAGGTTCTCCTGTGAGAAACACGCTCGATTTAGAGAGCAGAGCCACATGCCATGACCCTTCATGTGGACGTGAAGAAAACTGCCTGGATCGTAAAGGTTACATTGTTTGCCTCACCGATTTGCGAATGGCACTGTTGGAGTGAGTTGCTGCCATGGAAATGATTTCCAGTGATTCTGAGGGAGAAGATAAAAATAAGAAATTTGTATACAATTTTGGATGTATAAATGTGTGTGTTAGCGTGTGAGCGTGTGTATGTTAGCGCCAGTGTTAGTGCCTGTGTTAACATGTATGTTAGCACCTGTGTTAGCACATGTGTTGACATGTATGGTAGCGCGTGTGTTAACGTGTATGTTAGCGCTTGTGTTAACATGTATGTGAGCGCCTGTGTTAACATGTATGTGAGCGCCTGTGCTAACATGTATGTGAGCGCCTGTGTTAACATGTATGTGAGCGCCTGTGCTAACATGTATGTGAGCGCCTGTGCTAACATGTATGTGAGCGCCTGTGCTAACATGTATGTTAGCGCCTGTGTTAACATGTATGTGAGCGCCTGTGCTAACGCTTGGTGACTCACTCTCCACGTCTCTGCGGTCGTGGTCGTCCTGAGGCAGCTTTTTCAGGTAGTCCTTCAGCAGCATCTCGTAGCGGGGAACCCTCTGCACCGGCTCCAGCATGTGGTGCTGCAGAGTGAGGTTGCCGCACGCCTCCTGGCCCTGACACATGAAAACAAGCGGCAGACACAGGAAGTCAGGGGAGCGGGCCTTCTGATTGAAGTTATGTTAGTTTGGCATGTCACTGTCAAGATACAAAGTCCCCCGAACCTGTACACTTGTCGTGCGTACCTCGAGGTCTGGCATCAAGTTTTTAACTTACCTTTCCTAGCGTTTAAGGCAGCTTTCCTTTGCTTTTCTTGGACTAGTCTGGCCTGGCCTGGCCTACCTAACCTGGCCTACCTAACCTAACCCAGGCCATGGGCGTATCTAGCCCTAATAAGTTTCACAGGGGCCTCTACCCATCTCTCTGGGGGGGTGGCCCTGGTTCTCTCCTCATTTCTGGGGAGTGGCCGTGACACCTTTAGTGCCAGTCAACCAATTTAATCGACACTAATACTCAGGCCGATACCCCTCTTCGGGGCTACCATTCCTACCTTTGGTTTCTCAATAATTTTGAGTTCCCATGATCCTTTGGGGCTGACAGTTTTTTTTTGTTTGTTTGTTTTCGCCGCTTTTCTGCCGCTCTCACCGTTGAAAGATTTGCTCAGTTGATGGGGTCTCCCTACCCGCCGCCGATGCCGCTTGCCGCTCTCACCGTTGAAAGATTTGCTACCTCAGTTGATGGGGTCTCCCTACCCGCCGCCGATGCCGCTTGCCGCTCTCACCGTTGAAAGATTTGCTACCTCAGTTGATGGGCTCTCCCTGAAACGATTCAGGACCTCATCCGGATCCCTCAGCAGACTCCTGACATAACGGTGCTAGACCGGGTTTTCCACGGCTTTGGTGAGTATGCTTCTTTACTTGATGTATAGTTAGCGTTGGTAGAAGATTGGTGGGTCCAGTGTTTTAGCACAATGGGAAATATTCCCAGGACTCACCCGCCGACAAACCTAGGCCGTAGCCGCTGGTAGAAGCTTGTAGGGTGTTCCAAGATTTAGAATCTTGCCTCCCTTCCGCCAGCACCCTCCTCAGCCCTCTCTGGGCAAGCTGTGACAGGGGCAGCTTGTCTAAGTGGGTGGGAGGTTTTTGACCCACTCTGGGCAGGCTGTGATCATAAGCAGTCTGTCTAGGTAAGTGGTTCTTCAGGCCCTCTCCGGGCAGGCTGTGGTAACCTTGCGGTGTTAACAAGCAGTCTGTTTGGGTGGGCGGTAAGTATGCGGCCCTCCTGCGTCCCACTCGGGACAGCACGCAGGATGTGGTGGTCCAGGGCTCAAGACCTTGATCGTAGCCCAGTCTTTTACGGGGGTTAGCCCCACTCATGCACCACTACACCTTTGACTGATCCTGATCATCACCCTTTAGCCTGAGGGGTGTGATCAAACCCATACCCCAGGATACGCTTTTGCCTCCCTGGTTCTTAGCATTGCTACCCCCCATGAGAAATGTATTCTCTTGGACATGTTGACTTCAACCTGACCGACCTAACTTGAACCATGACCTGGCAGTCAAGTTCAGAGAAGTTATTCAACCCATATATTGCCCTACCCAATTAGTCCTGGATAGTATAGTATAGCATATCCTAACCTAACTTAACCTAACCTAGCCTAGCCTAGCCTAGCCTAGCCTAGCCTTCTAGCTCACCTGGATTTCTAGTATGATGGCCTTGAAGGGAGGCGAGCGCTCTGTCCACTGCTTCAGCAGCTCCATGGCCTTCTCAAAGTTCTTCACGTACTCTGCGTACATCTTCAGGAAGGGAGTACGCTTCAGCAGGATGTCCCCGATACGAGGCGTCGACGACCTGAGGAGGACGGGCGGACGGAGGGAGGGAGGGAGGAGGAAGGAAGGAAAGAGGGAGGGAGGGAAGGAAGGGGGAATTGAAAGACTTTAAGGTTGTGCCGGGTTACAGAATGTCACGTCTCACAGGAAGTGATGTGATAGCTGTGCCAGTCAGAGTTCAGTACTTCCTGTCCTGGGTGGTGTCTCTGGGTGTGGCTGTGACCACTCACCACTCGCCCATGCGCTTCTCCAGGTCAGGCAGCAGGAACTGGCTGTGGAACTCGTTGATGGAGCTGATGTTGGAGAAGATGTTCTTCACCACGTCCTCCGGAAACGTGCCTTTCTTAGCCTCCTCCGTCAGCCTGGCGCAGAACACCTGCAGGGCGCGATGACATCATCACAGCCAGATCACACCGCCTCAACCATGTATAACAAACACCAAACATCCTCCTTCTCCTACAGCCCCAACCACAAATGTGTCATACGAACTGTAAAAGCCAGTTCACGCTGCCTCAACACTGTCCAACAAACACCAAACATTCTCCTGTTGGCAGTTGGGTTTAGAATGTTTGGAAAGATAACTGTCGTTTTCACACTGCCCCAACAAACGCCGACAGGCACATCACACCAAACCGACACAAGTTCAGGTTCAAATCCCCCTCTGCCCTGTACATGGACTTTAGCCTGTGTAGTGGTTCGCTCACCTGGTCCAGCAGGTTGAGCCTGGTCACATAGGCCTTCTCAGTCTGCAGCAGCTCGCTGGCAATCTTGTACAGCTTCTGTTCGTTAGTCTCCTGGAGGAGAGAAGGAGAGGGATAATGCATTCAAAGTCCAAGTCTGACATGTCAATAGGGGGGAGTTGGCCACCAGATGGCTAACTGACTCCAGGGGTGTTTATCCAGCGCTGGGCTAGGCGAGAGGCTGGCCTGCCTGTCTGAAGGTCAGGTCTCCAGTCTTATTCATAGCTACCTCCCACATTGTACTCCTGCTACATTCTCATGCTTAACCTGGTTCCTGTTTGGTTACAATGGGTGATGGTAATGTTTCTGATTGGCTGGTAGGTGGCATTTAACTCTGTGTAACTCGAGACAGCTTTCGATTCGGCAGAAAACGTTCATCTTTCGTTTGTCTGCGCCTCGTCTATACATTGTATAAAGCGGGACAAGCTTACTTCTCAGCGGGAGAAATACAAAGTGTGAGAGTATGAGTTATGGATGAAATGCGTGAGTCTCGCGGCGAATGGGTGAGACTTAAGAGCCCTGGTTGTTTGGCTATTTATAAGTGTGTTCCGTGTCGCGATTCTCTCTGACCAATCAGTAACTTCCTTTGTAATCTGCAGTGCTTTTACATACTTGTATGGCTTCAGCTCACTTGGAACCAGGTAGCCTACTAGCAAGCCACCACGCCTCGATCCTCGTGGTGATGATTGGTCTAATTTGTATTAGGTTTATGCCCACTAGGTACCAGACTTGCGTAGTGGAAAACCAAAACAGGCGGGTGAAGTGGAGCAGGTACCGTGCGGTGGAAAAGAGCCATAACTCACGAGAAACAGACATACTGAAGAGTCTGGGAGTACAGTGTGTAGTGTGGAGAGTGTGTGTGTATCTACTGTATGTGTGTGTGGTATGAGTGGGCTACTGTGTGTGTGTATCTACTGTATGTGTGTGTGTGTGTGGTAGGAGTGGGCTACTGTGTGTGTGTGTGTGTGTGTATCTACTGTATGTGTGTGTGTATGTATGTATGTGTGTGTGTGTGTGTGTGTGGTAGGAGTGGGCTACTGTGTGTGTGGGCTCTCAGGACAGGAAATGAAAGGGTGGAAGAGGGGAAATGACACCAGTGAACCAAGACAGAGGCTGTGCTGACGCATGTGCCCGCCAGTCTCACCTACGCACACACACGCACACACACACACACGCACACACGCACACACTCACCACCTCTACACCTCCAGTTGAACCTTAGATCTCCAGTCAGTTAAGCCATTCAACAGTTTAAGGGTTAATGCAAGGACACCACACTATCCACACATTTAACTGTATTACTGTAACACATAACTTCACCACAACTCTATTTGATGTTTTAACTGACACCACTCTCAACTCCCCACCCAGAATTCACACGAAAAACAAACTGAATATCACACTTTCGACCACATACCAACTACTGTTTAACTGACAGACACTAACAAACCTACTGGACATTCAGTTTGCTGTGAACACAGTTATGGAATCACTCACAGACTGCTTCTGCAATACCGAAAACTATTGTTTGAACTAAGTCTGTTGCAAATATGTGGTGACATTTGAGATTAAAGCAAATGTACAGCAGTCTTAGACAAAGCTAACCAGTCTACAATCAGAAGCTATAGGGGCCGCTGCACAAAAAGTCTATAGATATTTGTATATAATCACAAGCAGGCAGACAGACAGACAGACGGGTAGGTAGACAGCCAGTCAGATGGACTGCCAGCTAGCCAAACCACTCTCTAGAGAGGGTCAGTGTAGAATGAACTCAGCTGTTGAGAGCTTTTGACATCTGTTCAGACCTTTACTGAAAATAACCCCCTACACACACACACACACACGCACACACGCACACACGCACACACGCACACACGCACACACGCACACACACACACAAACACACTAGGCTGCAGAACTGTTTAGGGCTACGGACTGAAGAGGCAGGAAGAGCTAGCAGATCTGAGCCTGGTAATGGGGCCTGAGGCATGTCACATGGAGGCTCTAGATACACATGGCACGTGTGTGCTAGGGTGAGTAACACCTGAAGCCAGGCAAGGCTAACTCAGACCACGTCAGGTCGCTTACGTCAGGAGTCTTCCTCTTAGCAAACAGTTATATTTCTGATAGTCAGTCAGCCAGTCAGTCAATCAGTCTGCCATCTAATCAGTCAGTCAGCTAGTCACTCATCCACTCAGACAGCAACGCCACAAACAGAAGTCACACAGCAACAACATTCTAAAAGCTTAGCAGGTCAACCTGTCGCTAGGGTTACCTTCTGTTCCGGCCTCCCCTCGTCCACAGCCTGCTCCGGTGGCGTTCTCCCCATGGGCTCCCCTTCCTCCTCCGCCTCCCCAGAGGGGGGGGTCTGGACACGTCCTGTCTGTGTGCGTGAGGGGGGGCGTCTCCTCCCCTCTCCGTCTCCCCGTCTCTCATGTCTCCATTCACCAGGACGGCCTCGGGAACGGCCTCAGTCAGCCTCTTCGCTCCGCCGTCCTCCCCCACCTCCATCCGGGCTACCACCCCGTTAGCAGCTGGCTTGACGGCATCGCTTGGCGTGCCCGGTGCCGGCTGCTCCTGTGCCTTGGGCTGGTTCTGCCGGTGCTGGGGGGGGTGGTGGAGGCGGTGAGCAGGACTGCTGTTGGCTGACTTGCTGATCTGTTTGTGCGGAGGGTGAAGGCCCTCCTTCTTGCCGTCCGATAGGCTGAGGGGAGAGAGGAGGGAGAGGAGGAAGTCAGAGACGTGCCGGCCGGTGGAAGAGTGAGGCTAGACGGAGAGGAGGGGGAGAGAGACAGAGAGAGAGACAGAGAGAGAGAGACAGAGAGAGAGAGAGAGAGAGAGAACTGAGAGGATGGCAGCCGTGTGCGTCTGCGAGAGATAAAAATAAACGGAGATGCACAAACTTCCCGTCTTGTGGGGCGGCACTGAGCATGTGCAGAGGAAGTGTGTGTGTGCAGGGGCAGGGGAGGAGTGAAAGAAGAGGGGGGGAGGAGGAGGAGGAGAGGTAAAGCACCGGCCCCCAGAGAGCCCTGCTGCCCTACTTCCACACACACACACACACACACCTCTTCCTTCCTACATTAACAAGGTGAAAATACCTTAGACAGAACAAAATTCGACACAGAATACACTACTACACACACACACACACAGCCACGACATATTAGCATATCCTACAGTTTATCCAGCTGTTTCCATGTGTGACCCACCTGCCCTGCTTGATCACCTGCTCACACAAGCTGCAGTACCCAGCCTTGGCTGCCAAGGCCCTGCCCTGTGTGTTCATGTACTGTAGTTTTTTTCTTTTCCAACCTTACCTCACCGCTCATTTCTCAAAGACACACACACACATACCCACTGGCAGTTAGAATGTTCAACAGAAGTGTGAAGTGTGTATCAATAGAGGAACTACCAAGGCTAGTCTGTTTCCGTAATGAAAAACAGCCACTCAGACTAACCTCCAGGAGAACAAAACATGACCCCCCGCAAGCTCACCACAACACGACCCCCGCCGCAAGCTCACCACAACACGACCCCCGCCGCAAGCTCACCACAACACGACCCCCGCCGCAAGCTCACCACAACACCGACGTGACACCAAACACCGACGTGACACATGAACGTTCTGGTAAACACACAGCTGTGCTGGGTCGTCGTGCGGAGGGAAATGCCGCAGGAAACCCTCACGGAAGGCAGAGTTCATTTGTCAAATCAGAACCCCTTAGTTCATCACTTCCTCCTGGCTTCCTCTGAACATCTTAAGTCCTCTCAGTGGATCGCAGCAGAGAGGAGAGGAGCTACTGAAACGAACAAACCGAATGGCAGACAGCGCGTGGCACCGCAGGGGACGTGGATGAAGCAGAAGCAAAACGACGTGGAACACTCATCTAGTGTTCTAGAACAGCCCACAGGCTTCCGTCCAGTCCGCGTAGCCGAGCTGGGATGTGGGAGAATCTTTAACCTCACTGACCTGTTAAAACACTGCGAGTGTTAAAGTGAAGCCCTTCTCTGTCTAGTATAGAATTCAATTAAAGTTCCTCATTACATCTCTGATTTGATTCAGCTTCATACCCCACTCGTAATCTGAGGTCATTAGGTCAGAAGCTTTTAGTAGTTCCCTGCTCTCATTTTAAAACTAGAGGGGATCGATTTTTCTGAGCAGTGGCTTCTAGGCTGTGGAATGTCTTGCCTCCCTGTCTACGGTGTGCGACTACTGTCAAAGCTTTTAAAAAGCATCTTAGAGACTCTGCTATTCAAGCAGGCTTTTAGTTAGTTCTTGTTTTCTTTTATAATGTTCCTGTATCTTAATTTATAATGTTCCTGTATCTTAATTTGTGCCTGACTGGACCGCTTGTGGACCATCAGTGTGGTTTACCTGAACCCCTATGCTCCCTGGTCACAGACTGACTTGGCTCCAGCATGTCCCTGCCCTGCTCTGGCCTGGCCTGATCTGCCCTGGTCTGCCCTGGTCTGGCCACTCTGTCAACTCCTTCTGTGGCCTCAGGGCTCCATCCAGCCAGTTCCTGTATCAGCAGCAACCACAACAAGGACAGCATTGTTTCCAGCTCTCGTTAATGATGCTCCAGTACAGGAACCAGCCTGCTCCAGCTGCTGCAGCCAGAAATACCCCCTCATCCCTGGGACTGGTGGGGACTCCAACCCCTAGCCGTACCACAAGGGCTGAGGTCTTACCGCAATGGCCCGGGTTCAAATCTGACCCGGGACTTTCTCTGCACGTCTAGCCCTCTCTCTCTCCCTGCCTTTCTCATGTCACACTTTCACACTCCAATAAAACACAAACATATCACAAAATACATCTTAGAAAACAAAACTCCCTCTCCATCTAGACTGGACATTGCAGACCCCACTTCCCGCCAGTTCACGCCTCACAACTGGTGTTTTCACCAGCTCATCCTTCCACAACACTAATCTCCACTCGCACCCGACCGCGTTCTGTGTCTACGAGGCTAGCAGAGCTGGATCTAGCCCTGAACACACACACAGGACCCCAACGTGAAAGCAGCGTGCCGTGAACAGACCCTACCTTGTTCTTTTACCCATCTACTTCCTCCCCAGGCTGCGGACCGCCAAGACACAGAGAGACAAGCTGGACTCGGTCTCTCCTCCAGTTCATCCAAGGCTGATGCTCAATTTGTTAAACTCAAGTTCTGCCCTGCCCTGCTCTCTCTCTCTCTGTCTCTCTCTCTCTCTCTCTCTCTCTCTCTCTCTCTCTCGCCCGTGCTTCTCTGGAGGTATCCAAGGCTGTATATGACTGGCTAAGCTGAAGAGCAGTGAGCGTTCTAAAATAGACTTCTGCTTTCGAGTTGATAATCTGTAAAGAAGGAAATGTTAGGCAAGTATGTCCTTGTATGTTTACAACACTGTTGACTGTAAATGAAGAGTGTCTTTCAGGCCGTAAATGATTCCATTCTGCACACACACACATACACACATACACACACTCAACTAAGCTTGTTTCTTACAGGACATATTATGTCTGTAAATCCAAATTCCCACTGACCACGTGACCCACACTCACTCTGTGCTCGGCTACGCCCCCTGCTCTGTACTCTACCTGTTCTCCTCGAAGCGGCTGATGAGGCTGGACACCTTGGAGGCTTTGTCCCGGCCTCGGCCCGCCAGGCCCCCTCCTCCCCTATCCTCCATACCCGCCTTCAGGCTGGCGTTCTGGGCTCGGCCCAGCGGGGGGCCAGGCTGTGTCACCGGGCTCTGGAGGTGGGCTGGCTTGGGAGGCACTGAGGGGAACGACACAAGTCAGAGGTCAGGGGTCAAGACCAGCTTTGTTTCAAGACCAGCTTTGTTTCAAGACCAGCTTTGTTTCAAGACCAGCTTTGTTTCAAGACCAGCTTTGTTGGTTTTATATGAGGGCTTCAAGGAACCCCTTAGTGATTGACTTTGTCCAACTTAAACCAACAGGAGCCTTGAACGCCCCCCCCCTCTCCAGAACTGTGCAGCAGAGGTTGATGGAGTTGTGATGTCCACATGCGAACACAAGGGGGCAGCACAGACTGCTACCTAAAAAAGGGCTCAATCCTAGGCATGTCCACAGCTGTCCAACAACGCGTCACCTAAGCAACCTTTGGCGGGTCTGAGGTGCAGTCCATGCGATGTGGAGGCCGTATGGAACGCTTGGTTATGCCTTCGACCTGTCTCCTCTTATGATTCACAGGATCCTACAGGCTGTGCTGGTCATGGCTGGTGAATGATTCACTCAGATCAAATAGAACAGGACTGCAGCAGAACGACAAGGCTTCATGTCCTTGGTCAGTCTGTCAATACACATTATATAACCTCTCTCTCTGTCTCTCTCTGTCTCTCTCTCTGTCTCTCTGTCTCTCTCTCTGTCTCGTCTCTGTCTCTCTCTGTCTCGCTCTCTGTCTCGTCTCTCTCTCTCTCTCTCTCGCTCTCTCTCTCTCTCTCTCTATCTCTCTCTCTCTCTCTCTCTCTCTCTCTCTCAACAGGCAGTCAGATGTCCAGTTTGAGAATTGTGTATAGTGGTGTGTGTGTATGTACAGTGTGACAGTACCTTGTGGTTTGTGTATCTGGAGTGTGGGCCTGTATGCCAAGCCTGTTCCATTGACCCCTTCCCTGCTCCTCCCACTGCTCCTGCCTGAGCGGCTGGACCTCTCCCTGGGGGGGCTGTGGGGGCTGTGGGGGCTGTGGGGGCTGGGGGCAGAGGGACTGCTGCTCAGGGCTGGCGGGACACAGACACACAGGAGAGGGGGAGGGGGGAGAGGGGGGCAAGGTCAGATTCTCAGTGTCTCAAAATAGTGAAAAACCTGGGTCACAGAACAGAATCTTTATTAGTCAGCCACCGACACAATCCACGGACATTACTCATAATGATACAGGATACAAGATTCAATTAAACTGAATTAAAATAACTCCTTGGTTACAAACCCCCTCCTTATTTACTGTGTACAAAGCACCGCTCCTCGTCCCCCCCCCACACAGCAACAGAACAGAGATAGAAAGCGACAAGACAGGATTTAGTTAGTACTGTAGTTAGTACTGCGCTGTACACGACAATGAAGCGTTTGTTCCTTGTGACAGGAAGTAGATCAACCTCACTTCCTTCTAGTAGGTTCTGTTTATGGGATTTCAGATTTAGCTAAGCATGACAGACAAGAGACAGACAGACAGACAGACAGAGACAGACAGACAGACAGAGACAGACGGACAGACTGCCCTCCACACACACAGGTCTGTTTTACTATCCTAAATTTCTTCTCAGCCCTCTTACCAATTACAGTAAAACCTCCATATAAGGTGTGATCCTATCAGGACCAAGCAGATGGAGTCATTATCTGAACACAGGCTCTGGGCGCACAGGGCTGTATAAAGCCATTAACATGTAAACATTAAACAACTGTCACACACTCTGCCATGACACATCTTTAACCAGCTGGGTCCATTGTCTAGAGTCCATTATCTCTCAGAGGATGAGGCTTAGCCAGTGAGGAGGGCAGTTGGCTATTTATCACAGGGCTCGTCTGTGAAGGAGAATGTTTACAAAAAAAAACATTTTCTTGGCCTTTTTTCAACTGAGACAGTTGAGATAGACAGGAAATGTTGGCGATGGAGAGAGAGAGGAAGACAAAAACACCCTGGGCCGGATTTGAACCTGTGTCGCTGCGTTAGGACTTCACCAAACGCTCCACCAGAGCGCCCCGAAGCCTCGTCCGTGAGACAAGACGGACGCTCTTCCCCGACCGCAGCCTCTATACCAGGGCTCTCCAACCTCCAACCTCCCCGACCGCAGCCTCTATACCAGGGCTCTCCAACCTCCCCGACCGCAGCCTCTATACCAGGGCTCTCCAACCTCCCCGACCGCAGCCTCTATACCAGGGCTCTCCAACCTCCAACCTCCCCGACCGCAGCCTCTATACCAGGGCTCTCCAACCTCCCCGACCGCAGCCTCTATACCAGGGCTCTCCAACCTCCCCGATCGCAGCCTCTATACCAGGGCTCTCCAACCTCCCGACCGCAGCCTCTATACCAGGGCTCTCCAACCTCCCTGACCGCAGCCTCTATACCAGGGCTCTCCAACCTCCACCTCCCCGACCGCAGCCTCTATACCAGGGCTCTCCAACCTCCCGACCGCAGCCTCTATACCAGGGCTCTCCAACCTCCCCGACCGCAGCCTCTATACCAGGGCTCTCCAACCTCCAACCTCCAACCCTAACCCTCCCTGTAGGTTTAGGCTCCTTTTTTTCCAAGCGTTGATTGTCAACCGAAATGAATGTACTGACTAATAAAGTACATTGTTACAACCCAAACTTTTGATTTATACTGGGGCACAGCAGATTTATACTGGGGCACAGCAGATATATACTGGGGCACAGCAGATATATACTGGGGCACAGCAGATTTATGATGGGGCACGTCTAATGACGCCTGGTTGGAGCAACAACCTACAGGAGGGTGTGTCTCCGGGAACAGGGTGGAGCCCCCGTCTCTACCTCATGAACCTGGAGACATAACGCCTCGGGGTGGTTACAGTAAGTCTATGCTGGGCAGTACAGTACTCAGACTGTAAAGTCGTGATGTGCAGGAAGGAGGTGGGGCAAGTCCTTCCTCTACAGCACAGTGGAAACATGTATGTTTGTATATAAATAGCGCGTGTTTGTATTCAAACCCACTTAACCCACAAACCTCCTCTCATCTCCAGGGGCCGTTTCATTTCTCTGCGTAGCTTTCATCACACCCAATATAAGAACATAAAACGCCAAGCAACACACACCCTCTTCTCTAGGTGGCTATTCATACATGCCGGTACAGTGTTTAGTCTTACCGCTATGCAGTAATTAGTGGCAGAACGCAGCTTAGAAACGGAGCGACTCGTCGAGTCCCACAGCCCGCTCCGGGGGAGAGGCTCTCCGAACATGGTCTGGGGTTTCTGGGTAAATTGAACGCTGGTTCTCAGGAATGAGCACGATTATGAGCTTGGCTTCCACCCACATCCACATTAAAAGGAGACCAGCATTTTTGGGGACTTCGGGGGGAAAACCTCGACGCGAACCTCGAAGCCCACGCATACACACACATACACACACACACATACACACATACACACATACACACATACACACATACACACACATACACCTACACACACATACACACACACATACACACACACGCACGCACATACGCATACACAAACACACACACACACACATACATACACCCACACACACACGCATACACACACCCACACACTTACACACCCACACACACCCCCTCTCATTAAAACCCATCTTACTATAGCTCCCCATGCAAATCAGCAGCCAGCGCCCTGGCTAAAGGGAAGCATGTGGACATTAAGTAGTTAGCCGGGCGGCACAAAGGAGGCATTCTGGGACGTTTCAGAGCCTCACTTGGAGCCTCTCATTCTGTACTGTCTCTGGAGACCTCTGGGGGAGGGGCCTCATCAACTGTGTGTGTGTCAATATGTGTGTGTGTGTGGTTGATGGGAGGAGGGTTCACAAACACACATACACACACACACACTTATATACAAACCAGACAGACAACCTGAGATTGGTGTCTTGCTGTATATGATCAAACAAGATCTAGAAAACAACAGCCACAGCACATAGACGTTCAAAGCACCAGCAGTGACACACAAGCCTGTACAGTACATACACACCTCGGTGTGACTACACACACACACACACACACACAGACACACACACACACGCGGCTAACAGATCCTCTTCGGTATAATTGGTGTACGGTGTAAACCGTACTGTATCCTGTGATGCAGGACTTGTAACTCCTGGATACCGCCATGCCTCCATTTGGACAGAAATACTTCACAACGCAAGGTGATGGCTACCATGGCAACCGGCCTTCATCCAGGAACTCAATAATATTGGAATACAGAGCAGGGAGGACTGCGGCCCACAGACAGCAGCAGCAGTCATTCATCAACCATGTGATAATATTGATCGGTCTTTTGAAGTTGTGACGCAAACAATTTTTTTGACGGATTTTGATTAGTCTGCATCAGCCTGCCGCCTCCAACACTGAGAAGAAGCCAAGTCACACTAGACTCCAAAGACAATGAAGAGGAGGAGGAGAGAGGGAGAGGAGAGGGGGAGGGAAAGGGGAGAGGAGGAGGGAGAGGAGGGAGAGGAGGAGGGAGAAGAGGAGGGAGAGGAGGGAGAGGAGGAGGGAGAAGAGGAGGGAGAAGAGGAGGGAGAGGAGGAGGGAGAGGAGGAGGGAGAGGAGGGAGAGGAGGAGGGAGAGGAGGGAGAGGAGGAGGAGAAGAAGAGAGAGGGAGAGGAGGAGGGAGAGGAGGGAGAGAGAGGAGGGAGAGGAGGAGGGAGAAGAAGAGGGGAGAGGAGGAGGGAGAGGAGGGAGAGGAGGATGAAGAGGAGGATTAGGATGAAGAGGAGGAGTGAGGAGGAGGAGGAGGCGGATGAAGAGGAGGAAGGAGAAGAGGAGGAAGGAGAAGAGGATGAGGAGAAGGAGGCAGAGGAGGATGAGGAGAAGGAGGAGGAGGGTGAAGGTCAGTCTTCCATTCTCCTACAGCATCTTTCTATGCTGAAATGATGATGCATTTCGCAACAGAGACCCATCCCTGGCCTGCCTCTCCCTCACTGCCTCACACACATCCTCTCTCCTCGTCTCTCTCTCTCTGTCTCTCTCTCTGCTCTCTCTCTCTCTCTCTCTCTCACTCACTGCTTGTGAGAACAGGGAGTTTGTTTACAAGCAGGCCCTGAGAGAATGTATCAATCTAACAACCACTTTCTCCCTGTAATCAGGGAAAAACAGAGCTGTCTTCACCTCAGCGAGATAGAGAGGAGCAAGAGGGAGTGAGCGAGCGAGCGAGAGAGAGATAGAGAGGAGCAAGAGGGACTGTGGGAGCGAAAGAGAGAGAGGGAGTGTGAGAGCGAGAGCGAGAGAGAGAGGGAGTGTGAGAGGGAGTGTGAGAGGGAGTGAGGGAGGGACTGTGGGAGCGAGAGAGAGGGGAGTGTGAGAGGGAGGTGAGCGAGAGCGAGAGAGAGAGTGTGAGAGGGAGTGAGCGAGCGAGAGAGAGAGAGAGAGTGTGAGAGGGAGTGAGGGAGCGAGAGAGAGGGAGAGGGAGTGTGAGAGGGAGTGAGGGAGGAACAGAGAATAAACCGCTATGCGTCTTAAAATAGCTCCTATCCTTTTTTTGCAAACTTCTTGTGTATCAGTGTATCCACATTCTGAAACATCCCATGTTTGAAGCTGAAGTTTCAGTGTTTTCTGTCTATTTCTGTCTATGGAGATGTCTATGGAGACCTCCACCTCTCCTCCTCCTCTCATCTTGTCTTTGTCTCACTCCCCACCCCCTCCCCTCCACCTCTCCTCCTCCTCTCACCTGTTGTCTTTCTCTCACTCCCTGCCCCCTCCCCTCCACCTCTCCTCCTCCTCTCACCTGTTGTCTTTCTCTCACTCCCCGCCCCCTCCACCTCTTCTCCTCCTCTCCGCTGTTGTCTTTCTCTCACTCCCTGGCTGTTTTTCTGCCTGCCTGTCTGTCTGTCTGTCTGTCTGTCTGTGTCTGTCTGTCTGCCTGTCTGCGACACAGAGAAGAGAGTGTCAAACTACATCTTCACTATAAGCCCAAAAATAGATCAGATCCACAAGCCCCCACATACCCCCCCTCTCTCCCCCCCCCCTCCCCCTGCCCAGTCCCTTTGCTCACAGGCAACGCAAACAGACGTCCCCAACAGAATCCGTTGGTGATTTCCAACACGAGGAGCAGATATGAAGACACAGAAAAGAGAGAGAGAGAGAGAGACTGGCATTGAGAGAGGTTGAACGTAAACTAAGTCGATGCCACCTAACCTAACTGTCTCCGATAACGACGTTGTTTGTGGTCGCGAAACGATGTCAACGTCACATTCTGAGAGGGCAAAGAAAACACAGAAAAACACTCTGTCAAAAACAGACAGAACACATCAAGACCTAAAACACCAGCTAGCTGGAATCGTCCCTCTGCAGAACCAGTTTGTTTGAGCCTCATCCTAGGCTAGAACATTCCAGAGAAGAGCTTGACAGAAGTTTCAGAGTGACGCAGTGTGAGATGGGGAAGGTATACCTCCACCCCGCTCTCTCTCTGGAAGTGGTTCCTGCGGTCTGCCTCTACCTGGTTTATATTCTACAAAGAACCTCAACAACACCATCGAAAAAAACCACACTCAACCTCTAGCACGAGACACCATGGAGAGCGTGAGTGGAGGAGAGAGAGAGAGAGAGAGAGAGAGAGAGAGGAGAGAGAGAGAGAGAGAGAGAGAGACATAGAGAAAGAGGGTGGTGCAGATAGAGGAACTGACACGGAGGGAGAATGGAGCTCGGGTTAAGATAAAGTCAGTGGAGGTGAACTCACCCGACGTCTCAGGCAGTTAGATAGAGGAGGAGGGAGAGAGGTGAGGAGACAGAACGTCCATCAGCCTTCAGTCTTCTACTGCCTCTGCTGCTCTGCCTTACGACCCACCAACGAGACTCCTCCCTCACACCAAACATGCATACCCCCCTATCTCTCTCTCTGTTCCTCTCTCTCTCTGTCTCTCTCTGTCTCTCTCTCTCTCTCTGTTCCTCTCTCTCCGTCTGCAAACTTCTCTCTCTGTCACGTTATCTCTCTATGTCAATTTTCTCTCTCTCTCGGTCACTCTCTCTTTGTGGGTCTCTCTCGCTCTCTGTAAATGTCTCTTTCTCTCTGTCCCTTTATCTATCTTGCTGTATCTCTCTATCAATTTCTCTCTCTCACTGTCCCTCTTTTTCCCTGGCAACCAATCCAAGCTGAGTGAAGGCAGAATGAACACACACACACAGCCCAGTAGTGGACTCGTCGCCCCCGGCACACAAACTTTACAGAGAGCCTATATACCATCTGGAATTATTACACCGATAAAGCATCTTCCACCAACAGGTCGAATTTCGGTCAATCCAAATCAAAGCCATGTTTTGGTTTCCTTGATCCTATTCTTACCGTAATACACTAGAGAGTCAGAGAACTGAGATGAGTGGTGAGATACACACCTTCCACATCCCAGAGATTCCAATGTTTATCAAATTCCTCTCGCTCCAGCATTTGATCTGATTTATTTTAATCTTTAATCTTGTTGTGAAAGGAAGTAGAGGGCAGGGGGGGGGGCATGCAGAAGCCGTCACAGACAGACAGGCAGACAGACAGACAGACAGACAGACAGACAGGCAGACAGACAGACAGACAGACAGGCATACAGACAGACAGACAGGCATACAGGCAGACAGGCAGACAGGCAGACAGGCAGACAGACAGACAGACAGACAGACAGACAGACAGGCAGGCAGACAGGCAGACAGACAAGCAGACAGACAAGCAGACAGACAGTCAGTCCTTAGCCGTCCTCCCTCCTCACCTTCCAGCAGTCTGACCCCCAGGGTCTCTGTCCACCTCATCTCTCAGTAATGTTCAAATGTTTACGTTTGTTTTACCATCCTGGTGAGGAATCACTCCCATTCAAAACCGTTGGTTCTCTAACCACAACTCTCAATGTCATTTTAAACCTCACACTCATTTCTAGCCATCTAGAATTAACATCGGAAGTTGAGGAGCAAAAAATAAAAAATATCCCCACAAAGAAAAGTTTTTCTTAGTTTACTATCCTTGTGGGGATTTTCTGGTCAAGACCACACACATCAACACACACACCAACACACACTGTTTATAATAGCTGGTTTGTCTCATGCTGGTCTATTAGTGTAAACTGCAACGTGTGCTAAAAGTAGCGTTTAAAAATGCGGTAACACCACATAACATTTCGGTAACACACACGCACTTCAGGAAATCTGCAGGGCAACTTTGAGGAGTTCAGAGAAATGACAATTATTTCCTTATAACTAGACCTGTCTGGCTTGATCTCATTCCTCTCTGCCGGTTTCACCAGGAATGTTCTAAACCAACACCTGTCCCCACTGCAAACATGCATGGATTGTACAGCATGACGGAAGGACTAGCTCGACATAGAAGTCGTTCTAGATACAAGTAGCCTACTTACTGTATCTAGTATTAACTACTGTGCAGAAAGGCAACATGCAGGGATACACCTGTTTACCTAGTTAAGATATCCCAGAGCGTGTTCATGTGTGTGCTTGTGTGTGTGTGTGCACATGTGTGCATGTGTGTGCTTGTGTGTGCACATGTGTGCATGTGTGTCTGGTGGGTTAACACACGTACACTGGGACACAGATAGGCCAGATGATTCAGTCCTACACACAGGCAGACTGATTTTCAGGATTAAACCGCTCTATAGAACCTTCCAGACTTTCTTTGGATTAACCCTGTCTCATCCCCTAATCCAGCCCAGCGCCCTCTCAGCATGGGCACCACAGCCAGGGGGGCGGAGCTTCCCAGCAGAGGGGGAGAGAAAGCAGAAAGAAAGAGGAGGAGAGAGAAAGGGGTGAAGACTGTAAGCGTAGATGGTGTTCTGAGGAGGAGATGAGGAGAGGAGGAGAGGAGGAGAGATGCGGAGGAGAGATGAGGAGGAGAGATGAGGAGAGATGAGGAGGAGAGATCAGGAGATGAGGAGAGGAGGAGAGGAGGAGAGATGAGGAGGAGAGGAGTAGAGAGAAAGGGGGTGAAGACTGTAAGCGTAGAGGGTGTTCTGAGGAGGAGAGTTCCTGCTCAGAGACAGGAGGTCCGTCCCCCCATCCCATCCCCATCCCCTCCCCCCTCACTCAACCTGTCTGACGTCTTATAACAATGTTTGCTGGGTCAACCTCAGTTGGATCTGTATGAATGCTGATGAATTTGCCTAACTGGCTTGGCTCCCTGTCACACACTCTTCACAAATCAAATTCTCTGAAATTCCAACTCAAACTAGCTTTGACTTAACTACTATACAAATGTGTGAGGTAGGAGTGTAATACAATGACAAACACACACACAAACACAGAAAACAACACATACACACACAGAGCGGTTTTAACTGAGAGGCAGTAACAATGTGAGGAATTTGACTCACAAATTCACACACACACACACACACACACTCACACTACAGATAAAATTCTGGTAAGACAAGACCAATATTAGTCAAATAGATCAGATGAATATGAAAATAGATTAGACCACGAAAGCAAACTTCACTAAGGAGTAGGAAAGTGTGTGAGAGAGAGAGAGAGAGAGAGAGAGCAGAGAGAGAGGTGAGGAGAGGGAGAGAGGAGAGGTAGGGGCGAGGAGAGGGAGAGAGAGAGAAAGAGGTGAGAGGGAGAGATAGAGGTGAGGTCGGGAGAGAGAGAGAGAGAGAGGTGGGTAGGAGACGAGAGAGAGAGAGGTGAGGAGAGGGAGCGAGAGAGGTGGGGGGGAGGAGGAGAGAGAGAGCAATGACGTCCTATCTACCTTTAGCGTGTTCAATCTCACACCAACACACGCCTCCTCATCAGCGTTCTTCTGGAAGCAGCTGGCCTTGCCTTTCCTCTCTGGAACACATGAACACACACACACAAAACACTGTCAGACACAGAGCCAACTGGAGAACCACACACACTGTCAGACACAGAGCCAACTGGAGAACCACACACCACTGTCAGACACAAAGAGAGAGCAGTTGACACCCAAAACACTCTGGATGTAAAGCTCTGAACCCTGATCTCAGGGCATTCACCGGAGAGCACAGACACCCTACCTCCCTCTGTCTGAGCAGACCGCCTACCTCCCTCTGTCTGAGCAGACCACCCTACCTCCCTCTGTCTGAGCAGACACACTACCTCCCTCTGTCTGAGCAGACCACACCTACCTCCCTCTGTCTGAGCAGACCACACTACTCCCTCGAGCGACCACACTACCTCCCTCTGTCTGAGCAGACACACACTACTCCCTCTGTCTGAGCAGACACACCCTACACTCCCTCTGTCTGAGCAGACCAACTACCTCCCTCTGAGCAGACCCCACACTACCTCCCTCTGTCTGAGCAGACCACCCCACCTTCATACTGCTCTGAGCAAAACTAAAAAACAAAAAAATACATATACTCTGCCAGCAGAACACACAAAAATAACTAACACTCTGTTGAGAAGAAAAAAACAACTAAATATGTCTGAGAAGAAAACCCTAACCTCCATCTGTAGCAGACAGACGTCTAAAATAACAAACACAACATCCCTTAGTATAAGAAGAACAAAATACCTACAGCCACAGAGAAGAAAAACACAACAAACATCTCTGACACACCACACTACCTCCCCTGTGAGAAAAAACACCCTACATCCATCTTGACTGAGCAGAACAACCCTACCTCCCTCTGTCTGAGCAGACCACCCAAACCACACACAACCTACCTCCTATGTTGAGCAGACCACCCTACCTCCCTCGTCTGAGCAGACCACACTACAGTGTCACGTACTGACAGAAACCAATTAAGGTGAGAGAAAGGTTAAGAGAGAGAGAGGGGGACAGAGAGAAGGGGAGGAGAGAAAGAGTCCGAGAAACGATACAAGAGCTAAGAGGGAGTGATGGCACTAGTGAGACGGTGAAGCTTGAGAAGAGGGAGATAATATCGGGGCGTTGGCAGAGAGAGCGGATGCTTGATATTGGGAGGTCGCGATCCGACAGGGTCGGGTTATAAAGCCGGATGCAGCCGGAGATTGAGGGGGGATTCAGACCGCCGGAGATGGCTGGAGAGATAGAGGACGTGGGTCGAAAGGACGAACAAGTTTACTTATATACTACTCGATCTCCTGAGAGGTGAGGAACAGGCGTTTTCGAGGGAGAAAGGACAATGAAACGGTGATGTCTCGGACAGTACCCGTCGTACTTCCCTGAAAGTTTGACCTCCCCCCTGAAGGAGGGCTTCCGCTTCACTGGAACTGAGGACCCACCCCCCCCCGAGGCAACATCCTAGCGCACTCCGCAATGCGTGCGAGAGAGGAGCGCGACCTTTCGTCTAGTATCGCGGGTCCATGACCGGCGCATCATCGTCTTGCACCTCCTGAGTGTGTCTCGGGAGATTTGCGGCGCCATGGGCCCGCCGAGTTCTCGCCCTGGCCGCCAAACAGTAGTCGTGCAGTCGAGTCATAGGGACGAAGCACCGCTCCGGTAAGAGGCGGAGCAGAGACGTCGAGTTGAGCACTCGTGGCTCTGGCAGAGGGTAGGAGGCACGACGGGAGAGAGAGGAGGACGAATGATAGATTAAAAATTTAATATATAATATTGGGGTCATACTAGAGTGGAAATATAATACATGAGATGCCAGAAAGATTCCGCATGATGATCTAGCCGGGGACATAAAAAAACCACCTGGGAGCGGAAGCACGAGGATGGAAAGACCAGTGGACAGGTGAGTGGTGTGAAACAATTGAGAAGGCCAGAACTCGTCAGCCATTGAGGGTGGGAGTTGGTTGTAGGTGAGGCCCCAATGAGATAGTGTGAGTATATGTAGGTGCAAGTCTCGGGCGAGCCGTGGACTTGAACCTGTGGGTAATAAATGGCAATAGAAATAGCGATTATAAGTGGGAGGGAAAAAAAGGGATGCTAGATAGTAAAAAATAATGTGAGCTCAAAACAAGCAATATCTTACACACACACAACACCACATGTACTCCACAAAAAAACTCAATTCCACCACACACATTGTTAACACCTCGCCACAGACACCCAAGAAAGGCTGTTTAGGAGAAAAGTGAGTACGAGCAGTGTGATGTGCTCAGTGGTAGTGTGTGCATTGTGTGGGTGTGTGGGTGGTGTGTGGCTATGTGTGGGTGTGTGGGTGGGTGTGTGTGGTATAGGATGGGGACACAAAAGCACGCGAGAGGGAGTAAGCAGGTGGCTGTATCTCCAGTTCACCATATGGACTGGACAGGCTTGACGCATGGACCACCACAACCACACCACCACCACAAAAACGAACACCCACAAAAGAGACAAAACGAGAGAGAGAGACAGAGAGAGAAAAAACCACCAGAGACGACAGCAGAGAGAGAGAGAGCACTTGCAACCCCACCCCTCCTCTCTCGCACCAGAACCACTCTCTACTCTCTCGCTCTCTCAGCTCTCTCTCTCTCTCTCTATCTATCTCTCTCCCTCTTCGCTCTCCCCTCTCTCTCTCGCTCTCCTCTCTCTCTCTCCTCTCTGTGTCTCTCCCTTCCTCTCTCTCATCTGTCTCTCATACCTTACTGTCTATCTCACACACACACCGGAAAACATATAGGCAGGCAGAACATGAGCGTGTTCTGGTGTAGAGTGCATGAACATACTAGAAGTGCATAGTCTAGACGTACATACTGTAAGTACATGCGTTCATGTAATGTAAGTACATGCGTGCACAGTATATACAATTACATACATGTAATGTTCATCTGATGACAAGAAAACTTCAACTACCCAACACTGCCAGATAATGTGACCCACAGCCCTTCAACTCTTCTATTGTTCCCTCTGGTGTGTGTGTGTGTGTGTGTGCACGGGGGAATGTGTCGCCATGGAAACTCCCACAGTCGGACATGAGGACAGAGAGTGGCCTCTTAGCATTTCCTATGATGCCTCAGTGTGGGGGAAAGTCTCCCGGACTGACCCAACACTTCCTCTTCCTGTCCCCACACTTCCTGTTTGCATGCAGTTCCTGATTGGTCGGTTACTCTCAGTAGCAACCAATCCCCCACAGGGAGGACAGACAGACAACATGGGGGAGAAGGGGAAGGTGGTGGGCGGCAGCAGCGCAGAACACTAAGCGAGGATGCATGCATGTGTGCGACTTAATAGCGCCGCCTATCGAGCTGAGAACACGGCGATGGGTGATGTGACGCACGCTGCCCGAGGGACATGCCTGAACTAGCTTCGCTCATATATCTTATGTGTGTGTGTGTGTGTGTCACAACAGACTAGTAACTAGGTAGATATCTTCAGCGTGTGTGTGTTTGAACAATACCTGGGTAGATGTATCTCCAGTCAGGCTGTGGTTTGTCCTTCAGGTGAGTCCTCCAGTGTGAGCGATACATGGTCCAGCCTCACACACACACACACACACACACACACACACACACACACAGGCCAGACGATCCAATCCCAGTTCTCCCTGAATCTACCACAGTCTCCTTTCTCGTCTCTACTCGTCCTAGCTCTTCCTTTACCTGCTCCCTCTCCTTGTCTCTACTCGTCCCAGCTCTTCCTCTACCTGCTCCCTCTCCTTCGCTGCCTTAGACCTGTTTACGCATTAGCCACCTTTACTGCCTGTAGCCGAGCAAACCGGTTTCCCTGACGACAGTCACCAGGTGGGGGGAGCAATGGGTGGGGGAACAAGGTAAGGGGGGGGAGGAGCTGGGGGGTGGCTGATGATTACTGGGACGCGGTTTCAAAGCTGCTGTGTCTCGTGTGTGTGGACGGTAGACACGGGCTGTCTCAGAGGAACCACGGTTCTAACGCCCGTCACACTGAGAGCATGCTGAGGCCACAGAACCACAACAGGACACACGTTCTGTCCCAGTTTCCCTCTGACAAACACTCTCGAACGCGGCGAGAACCCTGTGCGCTTCTCTGCTGTTGCATAAACTCAGAATGGCCCGGATCATTTCCTCATTCGCGGAGGAGGAAAATGAAGACGCTCACATGATTACTGCAACATCATGCCCAGTCACACCTTTAATAACTCGCTGCAAAGCCTGGGGAATGTGTATGTGTGTGTGTGCATGTGTGTGATGAGTGTGTGTGTGTTGTGTGTATGTGTGGTGAGTGTGTGTGTGTGCATGTGTGTGTGATGAGTGTGTGTAGTGTGTGTGTAGGTGCATGTGGTGTGATGAGTGTGTGTGGTGTGTGTGTCTGTGTGTGTGATGAGTGTGTGTGTTTGTGTGTATGTGTGTGTGTATGTGCATGTGTGTGTGATGAGTGTGTGCATGTATGTGTGTGTGTGTGTGTGTGTGTGTGTGTGTGTGTCTGTGTGTGTGTGTGGTGTCTGTGTGTGTGATGAGCCCCTGTTCTGCCCGTCACCATGGCCACTTCCAGACTTCTGCATGGTGCATAATCAGGAAGTGATTACAGGTAGGTCACCTGATAAGAGTCCAGTCAACACACCACCATGGTGGAAAACACCACAGATACTCATACAGGAAGGACACGTTGTCATAGAGATGACATCCCACTGTCTCTTGTATTGTGAAACTGACAGCGGTTATGTGTGTGTGTAGGTGTGAGAGTGTATATATATATGTGTGTGTGCGTGGTGTGTGTGTGTGTGTGTGTGCGCGAGTGTGTGTGAGAAAAAACAGGGTGTAAAGTTCAGGCAGTACAGTAGTGTGCAGTAGTAAGACTTCTTTATCTCTCTCTTCCACCCCTCCCCTCTCTGGTCAGCACCCCAGGCCTGCCCCTCGTCCCCCTCCCCCTCCTCCCTGTCCAGACCGCTGGACACAGGAAGCAGACCACAGCTGTGGCATGGAGCTTCTAAAATGGGCCAATCAATACCCCCATTCAGCCATTCTTCACGTCTGATTGGCCCCTTCAGTACAACAGTCTGGCTGCCTGTCCTAAACAACCCTGTCAGGGGGCGGGGCCTTCACAATGTGCTCTTGGATGACTAGACATGTCACACTGCTGCCACAGAACTGCACAGCTCTGAACTAGTATGGCAACGCATGATAGGTCTGTCAAAGACAGACACACAGTCAACACACACACACACACAGAAGCGCTGTCACAGCTTGTTCAGTTTTGTAAGCATGTCTACTGTCAGGTCACGAGGCCTTGGGCACAGTGTGTTTGTGTGTGTTCGCATGTGTGTGTTAGCGTGCGTGCGTGCGTCAGCAGTGTGTGTGTGATTCATGAAGAAGTAGGATTACTGAGGTCATCGTGAATGAGCCCTTCTGACCGAAGGAACAGAAGCTTCGCTACTGAGGCTTTAGCTGGAATGCAGAAAAACAGAAAGTTCCAGAAATGCTAAGAAGGCTTGGGACAGCGAGAAAGAGAGAGAGAGAGAGACACAGAGGACAGAGAGATAAAGTTGAAGGATAGAGAGAGAGAAAGAGAGAGAGAGACAGAGAGAGACAGAGAGAGAGACTGAGAGAGAGACAGAGAGACTGTTGCCATATTATTATTGTTAGACTCCTGATGTAAAATGTTATGATATACATGTTAAAATGTCCATTCAATATGGACTGCTTTGGCAACACTGCTCAACCCGAACTGTCATGCCAATAAAGCATTCTGAACTGAACTGAACTGACTGAGAGAGAGAGGGGGGGAGAGAGGAGAGAGACAGAGAGAGAGAGAGAGAGGGAGGAGAGAGAGAGAGGGGGACAGAGAGAGAGAGAGAGTGGAGAGAGAGAGAGGAGAGAGAGAGAAACCCTGAATAGAAGGTGTTGTTCCAGTCCTGGTCTCCATCCTTTCTGGTCCAGGCTGGGTTTCTGTCCTTCATGACTTACAAGCAGCTACTGGGAGGTTCTCTACTGGCTAGAGCGGTTCCAGCCAATCAGAACTGGGACTGTGTTGTCTCTCAGGGCCAGAATGCTCCCCCCTCCACACAGCCAATCAGAACTGGGACTGTGTTCCAGGTGTGTCTCATCTGGGATGAGTCAGCCTTCATACTCTCTGTTTTCTCATCCTGAAGGACAAAGTTGTCACACATGCCCACGCGGGCCCACACACTCTCTCACACACACTCTCTCACACACACTCTCTCACACACACTCTCTCACACACACGTAGGTCACTGACAGCCCCCTTGTGTACAAACTGATCTGAGTCTGTGTCTATGTGAGCCTGACAGAGCATTCTGCTAAAGGGGAGGAAGGAGGAGGAGAGGGGGAGGAGGAAGAAGAAGAGAGGGAGAGAGGGGGGAGGAGGAGAGAGGGAGGAGGAGAAAGAGAGGAGAGAGGGGGAGGGGGAAGAAGAGAGGAGAGAGGGGGAGGGGAGGAGGAGAGGGGGGAGGAGGAGAAGAGAAGAGAGAGAGAGAAGGGGAGGAGGAGGAGAGAGGGAGGAGGAAGAAGAGAGGAGAGAGGGGGGAGGGGGGAAGAAGAGGAGGGAGAGAGGGGGAGGGGAGGAGGAGAGGGGGGAGGAGGAAGAAGAAGAGGAGAGAGAGGGGAGGGGGAGGAGGAGAGAGGGAGGAGGAAGAAGAGAGAAGAGAGGAGGAGAGAGGGGGAGGGGGAGGAGGAGAGAGGGGGAGAGGAGGGGGGGAAGAGAGAAAGGAAATGAAGGGAGAGAGGGAGGAGGAGAGAGAGAGAGGGGGAGGAGGAGAGGAGAGAGGGAGAGGAGAAGAGAGGGGGAGGAGAGAGAGAGAAGAGGAGAGAGAAGAGGGGGAAGGCTGGATCAAAACACTGCTGAAGTTGCCTGGGACAATCGGTCCAGCTGACACAGCAGCTGGTCCTAGCCAGTGTGTGTGTGTGTGTGTGTGTGTGAGAGAGTGTGTGTGAGAGTGTTTGTGTGAGAGAGAGAGAGAGGGGTGTGTGTGTAAATACTTAGTGCTCATTATCAGGCTCACTGATGAGACTCTCTCTCTCTCTCTCTTTTTCAGTTTAATCAAATTTTGGTCACAGTGGGCCCCTTGGCCCAGCCGCGTTGGTGACAGCCTCCCTGCCCCCACCCAGTGCCCCACCCAGCCCCCCACCCAGCCCCCAACCCATCCCCTTCATACCCTGCCCCCACCCAGGCAGACAGCCTGCCTGGGACCCAGAGCCATACACATCAACCCCCAGTCCCAAGCTCCCAGTCCAGGGATCCGATCAGAGAGGAGCCCCCTAGCTTCCCCCGGGAACCTGCCTACCACCACCCCAGAAAACACACACACAAAGACACACACACAGTCTGATAACGTGTGCAAGGGCATGGAGGGCATGGAGAGCACACACTTAGCTACAACAGAGTTGCAGATGGAGCAAGAATTTATCCTCCAGATTGAGCTATAAACCACACAGCAGGACCCAGATAGATTTCAGATATACGTCAAGCAGAGGGGGGGAACCTAGCTAGCAAGCTAACAGTTGTACCTCAGGGGGTCACAGCTAGCCTTAAACAGTTAGCACAGCAGGGAGTTCCAGGATCCTTAGCTACATACAGCTAGCTAGGCTAACAGCGTCTCCTACAGCACAGCAGGCAAGGCCACAGTCAACCACAACCCACTCTCAAAACCTGTTCTTTAACTTCCACCAGAGAACTGCAGTGCACACGTGTGTATGTGTGTGTGTACACTGAATCTGCTAATTGAGCCTATAGCTGCAGGGTTTAGCCAACAAACAAAGCCTGAGAGCAAATGAATACCCCTACCCTGCCACACACACACACACGCACACACACACACGCACACACTGCTGCAACACTAGGCTTTCTGCCACGCCACATCCTGTGTACTGCTAAGGTCCTCTTTTCAAAGTGTTCCTTCCCTTGTTAGATGTTTGCATCTGTGTGTGTGTGTGGTGTGTGTGTTTGTGTGTGGAGGGGGGGATATTAGGAAGCGATCCCGTGTTTCTGTGGTTCTGATGACACATTGAGCCTGAGAAGCAGTATCACTCTACAGTCGATCAGCTTCTCACTGCCCAACGCCCCGCGTCGGCACATGTGTGTGTCGCCCACACACACACTTTCACACACACGCAAACACCCTACCCGGCACTGGAGGCGATTATGCAGAACCCGGTGTGTGTGTGTGTGTGTGTCGGGAGAGCAATGAGCCCACGTACCTCCTTAGACAATCCAGAGTCGAGCGGCGAGATAGAGTCCAAACCAGAACGATTCTTCTCTTTCACACGGCACAGGACTGAATGAGAGAAAACCTCTTCCTTCTTCTCTCTCTCTCTCTCTCTCTCTCTCTCTCTCTCTCTATGTCGTTCAGACACCCCGGCAGGTTCGTACTCGCACTGAACCGCTGTCTGGCTGCCGTCGCTGCAGCCTCCCTCCCACCCTCCTCCCTCCCTCTCTCTCCTCTCACGTCCACGAGCTCCCTTTCACCCAGTCTCTTGAGTTCCGTTACTCTGTCACCTCTACGACGCCTTCCTCCTCGCTCGCTCTCTCCTTCTCTCCCTCTCTGTCCGTGTGCGTTTCCAGGACGCAGCGCGTGAACATAATCACATTCCAGCGGAGATTGAAGGGAACGAAGGGAGCTCCTCCTAGCAAGCCTGCAGCCCCACACTGAAGCCCCCTGTGTGTGTGTGTGTGGGTGGGTTGTGTGTGTGGGGGTGTATGTGTGGGGTGTGTGGTGTGTGTGTCGCATGGACAATCACTCCTTTTGTGTTGGAGAAGGGGAGCGCCAGGGAGCAGGGAGGAGACCAATCACTGTCGTCTTCAGCCACTGATAGGTACTGACCCCCCACACAATACAGAGAGAGGGGGGGGAAGACTCAGAGGAGGGGGAGAGAGGGAGATGGGTGGGAGAGAGAGACAGACAGAGAGAGAAAGAGAGGGGGGGGAGGAGGAAAGAAACAGAAAGAGAGAGAGATGGGGGGAGGAAGAGAGAGAGGGGGTGGGTGGGAGGGGTGGGAGAGAAAACAGAGAGAGAGAGGAGAGGAGGGAGGGAGGGAGGGAGGGAGGGAGAGAAGGAGGGAGAGAGAGAGAGAGAGAGAGAGGGAGGGAGGGAGGGGATTCTACAGTAGTGTGGGGAAGAGGGGTTTTTAGAGGAGCTAGATAAAATGACAGTGACAAAAAGATAAAGAGAGGAAGACAAGAGGAGGGGGGTTAGAGAGAGAGAGGGGATAGGGTGGGGTGTGGAGAAGAGTTAAAGACTAGACCCGCTCGTCAAAAACGCAAAACCAAGAGCAAAGGGTTCTGGGATTTAGAGTTACACACGTCGAGTGCGGCTTGCGTGGCGAGAGTATTATTGACAATCATGCGTTTTTAAAATGACATATGAGTGAGTCATCCACATGCAGTGGACTGTGTGTTCACGACATGGACGGAGGGGGGAGAGAAGATGACATTACCCTGCCACCTACTCCATTCCCATGGCGATAAGAGATTTGTGACAGCCGGGAAGCAATGGAGAGATCTGATGGCTGACCAGAGGGACAGGGAAGTGAGGGGGTGTTAGTCCCTACACCGTTTGAGAAATGACCCACAGCACGAACAGGAAGTGTAGTGCTGTGATTGACACATAGTTACAAAATGTAGGACAAGTGGCTATGTGTATTACACATATAATGCTTTCATAGACACCCAACACACACATACACATGTCCTCACGGACACACACACCTCGGGTTTGTTGGACAAAGTGGCATATCTGCCCCTGGTTTTGATCATCTATGCTCTAATTCAGCATGGCAGCTTAAATAATCGGACAGCCTGATTCTGAGCCCTGCCGACGAGGTGCGGGTGTCCGCAGAGGGAGACACGCCCCACGATGGAGAGTAGCAGTGAGAGATCAGCGACTCCGCCTGCGTATCTACTCCTAGCACAGACTCTCGTCTCCTCGCTATCCTCTCTCCGCATATCATGCTCTCCTCCTCTCCACTCTTCTCTCTCCTCCCCTCCTCTCCTCCCCTGGATATCTACACCCAGATTCCCCTCTCAACAGCCAGCCAGCTGAACCCACCACCCACTCAGCAGCGACAGCCAGACTCACCAACACCAGACCAGACCTCACCAACAACACCACAACACCGACCCAGGCTCACACACCAGCCAAGACTCACCAACACCAGACCCAGACCTCACCAACACCAGACACAGACCTCACCAACACCAGACCCAGACCGCACCAACACAGACAGACCTCATCAACACCGGCCAGACCTCACATCAACACCAGACCCAGAACCTCAGCAACACCAAGACCCAACCTCACAAACACCAGACCCAGACCTGCATCAACACAGACCTCAGACAAATCAACACCAGCCCACAGACTCATCAACACAGAGACAGACCTATCAACACAGACCCAGCCTCATCACACAGACCAGACTCTCAACACAGACCCAGGACTCATTCAAACACAGGCCCAGCCATCATCAACACCAGACCAGACCTCATCAACACAACCCAGACCCTCACCAACACCAGACCAGACCTCATCACACCAAGGCCCAGACTCAGCAACACCGACCCAGACCCACCAACACCAGACCCAGAACGCATCAACACCAGACCAGACCTCATCAACACAGCACACCAGACACTCACCACACCCGCAGAACCCAGACCTCATCAACACAGACCTCACCAACACCAAACACAGGGCCTATACCAGATATCCCCAAATGTCGCATTGCAGTGACAAATTAATCAATTAGCAAACAAATTAACTG